>WWPM01010193.1:0-18968 GCA_023279145.1 Glomeris maerens | reverse complement strand
AAAAAAATGACAGGTGGAACTCGTGTTTTGGCGAAAACGACCTGCTCTATCTCCATCTCATCGTGCATTCCCCATAGCAACTCTCTTCTTTTTCACTCAGATTTTCGCTCAAATTTCCATGCACCCTTTCTTGTTAAAGCCCTTCATTGTTGTTTCAAAGTAGGTATTTCTTTTCTGTAATTTTTTTAACCTCCCTCTTGCCTTTTCGTGATATCGTTACTCTGAAAACGTGGACTAGCACGTGACCCATGCTGACCTCCGCCTCGCCCTCGCTGATGCATTATGGGCCAGGAAGTTGAAATCGCTCGGAGCATGCGTGTAATGCCTGCAAAACTTGTTACTTCCAAAAAAAGATCACTTGGAAAATGCACTTCTATGCAAAAGTATAGATACAAGGCAACACCATTATTGCATGCCCCCTAAAAGGCAGAAATTCTGAATGCATTTCTCCTTTGCAATCTTGCAACATTCATGCAAGTAGACTTGCAGGATTTCAGTACATCATAATCTTCATGCTGTAATTTACTTGCGTTGCAATTGTGATTACCTTTATATAATTTAGATTTTTGTGCATGATACTAACTTGGCAACTGTATGGCAAACATTGTCACTCGTGAGCAATGAATTGCTGATGCACCAAAAGGGATGTTGGTTTATGCATTGACAATAATGCAACACATATAGGAAAGCCAAAGTCATTGGAAGTTTGCAGAATATGCTTTTCATTTCATAAGATATAGTTAACTGAGCTTTTTTGTTGTTTATAACTGTTATAATTAGCTATTTCTATGCCCAAGAAATATTTATAATAAAGTATTCTTTCTTTATATGCAAGCAACTCTTTCATATATAGTGCAAATTTTAAATCGGATCACGTAAATTGAAACCTCTCACCCTTTAATAATGAGCAAAGGCCCGGATGTAACATTCAACAACCGTTATATACTTCTCATGCAAATTGTATCGTTGACATTTATTTATTTATTGTATGAAGAATATTTGAATATAATGCAGGGTGGTCCAAGTGCATTGCATATTTTCTCTCGTATAACATTTTCGCTGTCACACGTTTGGGAAATAATTTATAATATAAGCACGAACATAGGGCGAAGGTACACAACATGTCCCCAATTTGCAGAGTATAGTTATAAAGCAAAAACGAAGATCTGCTGAACTCCATATCGTATGCTAGCTAATGAAAATCCAAATTTCAACATACTCCTTATACATATACTGTATACAAAGCTCATTAGCATTGCAATCTAATAATTTTTACAATGCCAGCAGTTGGGAAACTCGTCATTATTAAGGCAACAAATTTTATTGATGATCCCTGGAGCATTTCATTATTTCCTTATTGAATAATGGTATATATGCCTATTATTGTGAATATATTTCTGCTTCAGGACTATCTGAACTGTTTCCATACACAATTCAGAACCTGTGTCACTGCATGCATGCAAGTACGTACATGTGAGTGATTCTGGCTCAACTGTACACTTTGTGTCCCTACATGCCATTTTTATTAGGAAATGAATTACAATTCTTAATATATCATGTTAATTTGATTTTCTGAATTGGAATTTATGTAAATCAAATGTCTTTTAATGGTGCAAGTGGGTTCTAGTGCAGGTAAAATAATTATTTGCAGTAAGAATGTCATTAGTACCGTCCGATGTCCCCAGTGTCATTTTCAGATGTCTACAGTTAATTGTATTTGAACTATTGATCACCGAGAAATGTGTTTTTGAGAAAATTGAAGTTTCTTTATCAGATTATAATAAATATTTATATGGTTAAATAACACCATTATTGCTTTATTGCAACCAGCGTTTTGTCCCTAGGTTTCAGCATCATTACCGGCCACTTTCAAAAAAAAATTCCTTTAAACTCAGTAAATGGCGCCGGTTTTGTTACATCACAAGGTCAAAATGAAAGTTTGTGACATGCACAGTAAGAAATATATCACTGTGCGATTTTAGCTTTCAATGTCGAGACGCAAAATCAAAATAAAGGTAAGGTTATGTTTTTATACGTCATTACCGTCCACGACCATTATATTTTAGCTTGTGGTAAAAATGTATATGTAATACGATATGAGGGGCTTTTCAATTTTTTAAAATTGTTAATTTATTAAACCTATACCACACTGTGCACAGAGGCATTTTCACTGAATTGTCATTAACGTCCACATCATTACCATCCATCCCATCTATTATGGATGGTAATTTAGGATGGTAATGGCTTGGCATAGCCGGTAAGGAAAAATCGCGGACCATAATGGTTTTCTTACCCAAACTGCATTAAGGAGATGAATGCTGTTGGTTTTTTCTACTTTTAAGTGTTGGAGAGACCAAGAAAGGATGTTGTGTTAGATAAAATGAAATTAATATTCAAATTAAGTTTCTATTCCTAATTTTAATATTTTCTGCCAAAATACACTTTTGTCGGCACTTTTTATTTTTATTGTTATACGTACCCGATATTTTAAAGTTAAAAAACTAAAATGTTTTCAGAGATGAAGAAAAAATTTAAGTAAGTAAATGTTTTTTGTCATTACTGTCCATATTCTGTCATTACAGTCCTCACTGATATTTTCCTCAGTTTCACCAATATCTTTAACTAAAACTAACATAAATATGTCAAGTCCTCTTAAATGAATTTATGTAGAACTAGAAAAAACAAATACGCAAAATAATTATTTTAAATTGTGTGATAACCCCCCCCCCCCGTATTGTATTATTATTTATAACTATCTGAAAAAATTATCTAGTTTTTGTTAGTACTACATGTATTTGTGGAAATAAAAGAGTGAATACCAAAAATCTGGCGATATTACACGAATTGCGCAAGCTTTTTGGAAAGGGATTGTAATGACAAAATTGAGCAGTTTTCACACTTTTTTACATGAAAATAATATAACACGATTATATTATTCGCTGCTCGTATAGAGAACATGTAATTTAGGTATTTCTGTATACGAAAATATGTGTAACTGGTGTTGAAGCAAGAATAAAATAAAAGTAAAGTTCTAGTAGTCAAATTGTACAGTTGAGCCAGAATCACTCATATACTCTTTGAATTGTTTAATGTTTTCAAAGTAGAATTGTATGGCTTTAGGAAATTTACATACAAGTGTAATACCCACAGACAGTTTGAATGAATGTGTAAAGAATGTATCCTGGTCAGAATAGTCATGCAATCTCATTCTACAAATCTTCATATTTATCTGAATTAAGCATACGATTATGAAGTACATAATAAGTACGTTATTTATTAGCTTATGCATAGGCTTATGTACAGGCAATGATGATAAGCTTATCTGGTATAGTGGCCGATAGGTGGCAGGGTTGTAAATAATTCATAGTGCAGTCACCACCCAAAGAAAGAAACTGATCAATGTTTTTGTTTTGGTGGCACATGTGTCTAAAATTAGTTGGGTTTGCATATATTAAGCATGTAAGAAATGAGGGAAAATTCTCAGATGATTTCTTGGAAAAAATGGAAATAGACTGTTGTGCTGTCTTGCTTTAACCTCAGTAGGCCTACATAAATACACTGTTTAAAATGATTTCTGTAAAAATTATATTCGTGTCGCTCATAGACACCAGTTCTTGAACAAGCTAGGACATGGTTACTGCATCATTGATTTCTATTTCGTATCTCCATTTTTGGAGGAAGAGGTTGTTTTGGTGAAAAAAGAAAAGGATGGAAGAGTATAAGGATGACTAATCGCGGTTAGCGTCAAGTGATTGCTTGGGGCTTGGGCTGGATTGCTTTTCACTCGCTTGTTGATTACTCAGGGTTCGCCATTTTCAAGAGTTGATGCAGCTTTTTTCGCATTTGTTTTTTCACCTGTTTGAAAATTCGTTGCCTGGCGAAGAAGCTTTTCATCGAGTCGTGCAATTTTTTGCCGCCACTGTGTGAAAAGAAACCTGTACCAAGATTTGGGACAACATTGAGCTCGCGCAACATCCGAGTCATCTAAACTCCTCAAACCGTGCCAACTTTCACTTGCACTTAGGCCTACACTTTCACCTCCACTTTTGTCGTCTATCAACGCAGCTATTTGAAAACCCCTGATAAGTGCTGCCTGAACACTCTAATTGAGCTAGCAGTTTACTGCACGTTTCTACCACAAACCGTTCACGAGTCGTACTAATATGGCATATTGTCTATGATTGTTTCATCACTAAAGTTTTTACTTGAATAATGCACAATCTATCAAAACGATTTGATTTGCCCACTTTTGCATATGACTGAAAGCCCCGTTTATGAGCACCATCTTTTTCTAGGAATTAATGATGCACCCTATAATATATTTAATGCATACTTTTTCAATGTTAGCGAAGTTTAGTTTATCTAACTTGTGAAAGTGTTTCAATTGCTACCATCCCAAACAGCTCCAAGACATTATAGCATGGTTGAATTGCAGATTAAAATTACTTGCAGTTTAGATATCGGTGTTGTATTCTGCATCTACAGAGCAAACATTGCACGCGCATCTTGCAAGATGGCGTTGCTCCGTTAGAATTCTACTTTTAAGCGTTCCAAATATTGCATGTTGGGTAACTTTTGAACGGTTGGTCGTAGAAACCCAGAGTTGACGATTCTTGAAATAGCCGTTCGTGGACCACATGAAAGTTGTTGATGCTTTCTCAGTGGACGGCAGTGAAAGCTCAGCCATTGAGAGAGGTTTAATAGGGTTGCTCCCCGAGTGGTGCATGTGTGCAGCTTGGGACAAGCTGATTTGCATAAAGCGGCCATTGTGCATTGCATGGCAGGCAACATACCGAGCCCGGGCTTGTATTTTGCCTTTTCTGTACTCAGTTTGCCCGGGCACTGGAGGTCACTTTAGGGTCATGTGAGGGATGGCGACGGAAGAGAGACAGTCGAGAGAGCCGTCATTTTTCCACTTCCACCGCCCATTCTCCTTTCTCAACAGTTCAACTGGCTTTCCCTTCCCAGAGGTCATTACACCTCTCTCCCTCATACCCCAGCTTCGACTGCTCCGGCTTTTGTAATTCACTTGTACCCGAAACTCGGTTCATATCATTTCGTCACATGCAATATTATCTACCAATATGTAGTGCATGGAATGTTTTCGCCGGATTGAATTGGTCGTAGTTACAGAACATAGAGATTAATAGCAGTATTTGCATACTGAGCAAAGCTTAGCATCACAGGGATTAGCTTCAATTAACTCGACATATTGACTAACAAATCATGCGTTGCTAAATAAATTCAACTCGTCACAAGCTCTTAGGAGTTCATTTGTTTCCAAGTTGACTGGACACATCTTATTTTGACATACTTGCATAACCACAATTTAAAATATGGTATGTTTGAAGTTTGCGTGTCACAATAATGTCATAATTTCTCTAGTAATAATCTACATGTCACAGATATTTCATATGTAATCTTCGCCTCTATCAGCTCAACATTTGTAACAGTATTTTTTTTACCAGTTTTACTTGTTACTAACAATGTATACATTTGGCATGGACAGTATACAATCAACTGGACACTTACAATTGTGGCAATTACTTCATCAGGCAGTGCTTAGGTTATCACAGCTAGCTCTAAATATGTAGTTGGGAATTATGATTTTCATTAAGTTAGGACACACATGATCGACCCTTGTGCCAAGATGGCGACCGTGAACTATAAATCAGAAGCAAGATGGAGGTTCGTTGTTCTCGGTGTCACGTGACCTTACCTCCGGTTCTGCGTGCCGTTTATACAAATATATACACACAAATATAATGTGATAAATATCTGGCTTCCCATGGCGAACGACGGAAACACTATTATCGAGTATTAGGTCCATATTAATCCTTACAGATCACGTGACCATTTCACTAACTGCGCTTTAATACCATGTGCGTGACAACAATGACAATCGTTGCAACACAACGGGACCAAATGAATGTTTCCGCTCTCAGATCGACTAAATTGTTTCATTCATGAAGCAAAACTTGTTAAGTTTCTTGGAAATCTGCAGCATTCTGCGTTTACTATTGCATTTCGTCACAAAACACACAGTATAGCACATGTGTATCGTACTCGTAAACGAATAATATCGTCCCATTGAAATCTTGCAATATTGATTTGGCGAGCTGATTGGGGCGACGGAAATCAGCTGATTTGACAAGGGTGAAATGAGAGTTGGCAGAAAAATTGCAATCTATCAGCAGGTGGGGGGAAAGGGGATTAGCAACCAGTAAGCTGATTGATTGATTGATACATATATCCTACTGGAAGCCAACCACTGGTCAATGTGATACAGTAAGCTACATTGTTTAGTTTCTATAATGATTCTGCAGCATTTTTAGATAGTATACTAAGTGAAATACTGATGTTCCAATGCATGAACATTTCACTCTGTCGCCATTTTTAACCTCATCGCTATTTTCTAAACATGTGCAACTAAACAGTCATATGCGAGACAAACGAAATGCAACACGTTCCCAATTCAAATTTATTCATTTTTCAGAAGGTTTATTGAATGAAAGGGATTTTGATATGAATCTATAAATAGTATTTCGTAATAACCGGTTCTGTTGCAAACTTAGTTGACTACGTGATGTCTAAATTTACCAAATCCGACATTTGGACTTGGATTCCAGTAGAATTGCTAGCAATGTGACGAAATACTTGTGAGAGCGAAAATTTGGATTTGTTCAGTCACGAACAACGATCCTGTGCGTGCACAGATTCAAGTTTGCAGATGCACCATTGACTTATATTTATAGAAAACTACAAAAAACAGGTAACTTTAACAAGTTGGTACACGAAGCACTTGCACGCAGACTTGCAAATACTTCACTACATTCGTTATTGTAATTAATCGCACAACTTGTTTCATCCTTGCATGAATTTGAAGCAAAAATTTATCAATCCTTGTCCTGAATTGCTATTATTTTTTCGTGTGAATTTTTTTACATATCGATTTTACAACTGATGTCTCACATTTCTTTATCGTCGATTATTTTTCAAATTCGACATGGTGAAACTTGTTTTCACTTTTCTTGAAACAAACTCCACCCATGTGGCTCCACTCCCTGCTGACAATAATTTCATTACACTGCGTGAAGTCTTGAATTTCTATTTTCATTTTGAGGATTATTAGTTTCACTACTCTTCTTCAAGGCCATTGTGCTTGCAGATAATTTCAAATCATCTGTGTTTGATGTTTCTTTAAAATGGCAGACAATATTGAATTAGGTGCTCGGTTTAATGAGCAATTTCCTGGAATCTGAGGGATTTCAGTTGATATTCTGGTTCATTTGGATTTGATCTTGGTTGAAACTGGAATCTTTGGGTTAGGCTAGAGAGATCAGAATTGTCCTACCTATAATTCTATTGTTGGTTTTAACAAGTTAACTGTAATTGCAAGGACGTGATCATTGCAAGATAAGAAATAGTACTTCGAAGCTGAACAAACAAATGCACCATCTAGTGGTAGTAAACTCACAAGTTGAAAAGCAACAATATTTTAGCTGCACGGCAATATTCAATCGATTTTATTGTTCCTTTATATTGGACTGCATGTATTGTTGTAAATTCCATACAAATACTAAGTAATAATCATAAAGTTGCGATTCCCATTGGCATCAGCAGAGGGCGCAGAATTATTAGAAACGTGTAAAAACGGTTGTTTGAGCTTGAAGATACCAATTTGACATGCATATTGGCACATTGGTGTTTGTAAATGTAAGACATTGACCATCCCAAAGTATAGCCTACAAAACAGGGTTAAGGGGTTAAGTTGCAAGAGCTTTACCGCACCTCTTTTGGGATGGTCTATTGCAATATGACCTTGAATTGCCAATATCCGTCCTTGGAAATAAACAGGATGGTATTACTCGGCCACGTCTCCACCACCGTGCGGGGAAGCCGCCCGGCCCGCGCAAGGTTCAGGGGCGTGACTGCAATGCTGTGTAGTAGTATTTTGAATTCTCAGCTACGGTTCTATAGAAGGGAATATCAAGGAAACAACAAAATTCTTCCCAGTAAAATTAACGGAATTTGTAACTTTTTAATAAATTAGCTAAAAAACGGGTTGTCCACTATTATTTTTACTTTGCTTTTGATATTTAACAAGCAATATGACTACTACTTTTAAAATTGCTTTTAACAAACGATTTCAGCAATGAAATCGTCATTTATTTAATTGACGAAATTTGTTGCTTCTTCAATGATTTTCAATTTATGAACCTGGTCTACGAGGGTGGAATGCAATACTGTATCAGAACTTAAGGATTCATTTAATTATTTATCACACGAGAGAAATGACGTCTAAAATTATGAAAACATTAATATTAATGTTAATGCAAAATCGTCTGTTGAAAGTGATTTTGAAAGGTAGTGGTCATATTGGTTATCAAATGTCAAAAGCGATGTAAAAATAGTGGACAACCCGCTTTTTGTTAATTTATTAAAAAGTTAACAAATTCCGCTAATTTTGTTAGGAAGAATTTTGTTGGTTGCATTCATATGTCTCCTCCTTGATATTCCCTTCTAGAACCGTAGCTGAGAATTCAAAATATACTACACAGCATTGCAGTCACGCCTCTGAACCTTGCGCGGGCCGGGCGGCTTCTCCGCACGGTGGTGGAGACGTGGCCGAGTAATACCAAACAGGATTGTTGGGGGGGGGGGGGGGATTTGAAGTTTACAGTTGCCAAGAAAGGATTCTTCGATATTTATCTTTCGGGTTCGTGGTATAGTTTTAGCAGTTTTACGGCCTAAAAATTTGGCTGCAAAAGCTTTATTAGAACAGATGAAGGAAGTATTAAAAAAGCACAGTGTTTTTTCACGATAGTAAACCTAAATATGAAATAACAACCCGTATTTACTTTCCTAATTCGAGTTGCGTGCAATCTGCAACCGCAATTTCGACATAAAATAGTTTTCCATTACGTCACAAATGGCGCTGGTGTTGGCCATGACCCGTTTGTTGCATTTTCGTAAGTTACCGACACTAAATTGATGACTTTCAACTACGTCATACTTAAAACCTTGCGATTTTGACGTAATAGTAACAGATTCGCCAAATTCCCACCTATACATTTTCATTAATGCGGGGGATTTGAATTTTTGCATTATTGCTTGCGCATTCATGCAATCGTTTAGCCTCGTTAAAAATGGCGACGTCACGTGACCTCGTGCTTCATTTCAGCCCGAGTCTACTCGTTTCCATTCACGTTCATGCTGTATATACATGTGGCCCACAGGGATCCCCGGTCAGTGATTGATGACATCCAATAACGACAGTGGCCCTTTTGTTAGATCTCGGGGTGAAATTCCCTCGCATCACGTCACACAGGTATATCACAATTAGGAACAAATTGCAACCAGTGATGACCTTCAATTCCTGCGCTATAATAACTAATAACTTCGAATTGAAAAAAAATTGTATCGATGATTGTTCGCATGTCGTCATTGTTCCTCGTCTTTCCCCACTCTTCGCAATTGAAATGTTTTTAGTATTACCACCAAGCTTCTGAAATCATTGCAGTTTTTTGAATTCTAAAGTTAATCGATGTGGTTTTGACCTGAATATTTAAATAAGTAAAATCAATAGATTGCATTGGCTTTAATTAACATTGCAAATCAATCTTGCACTATTGCTTTGACTGTAGTTCCTCCATTCTGCCTGGAGCTGTTAATTCCCTCATTGTATCTTTTTCGCGCAATGAAAGTGCCAATTATTACCAGAACAGCATACAACTGATATGCAACCCTGTTCAGTAAAGATGAACTCCTTTAGGCCACAAATCAGCCATTAAAGCTCAGTGATGGATTGTGAACTTGGGGATCTCACTTTATTGATCAGAACTGTTTAGATCATCTAATTCAAATTAGCTTATTCACTCCTTGATATGTTTCTATTTAAAAATATATAAAATACGACTTTTGAGGCCAAGTTTTTCCCATTTTACATGAATTAAAATTTGAGAATTGTTAAACTAAAATGCGCATCTGGAGAGAACTGAATAGACAGTATAAAGCGAAATAAACGTCTGTATATTCTTTTCTTCATTTTCTATCATATGAATTGTCAATATTTTTTAAATAATTTGTTGCTCCTAATCTTGCCATGATTCGTAATATTATTTCCAGTTTGCACACGTGCTTGCGTGGTATCTCGGAGTTATTTTTCCACATGTAGTCAGTTGAAGTGTGCTCAGACGTGCTGTACGTTTACCAGGAAATAATTTTCATAGAACGAATGTTATTCAATGTGTATACCATATTCTGTAGTTATACATACTATTCGATGAATTCCGCTATTGAAAAGACGACTGCACTGAATGCGGCCATTCATAACGAATGTTGGTTATTAGTACAGTGAAACATCAAGTGTACAGACTTTGAGGGTTGTTCCTGGGATGTATACATCATACATAGGCAGAATTTAGACAGGATTTATTTGTAAGTTCGCAGATATTAGGTGGAGTTTGATATTATGCAGAAATTGGGATGGTCGTTCTAGAGAGGTTGGTGCTACTGATTGGTTGGCAGCAGTTTTTGTGTTGTATGGTGTTGACATTAGTCGTAGTGCATGGGCCAAAGAGGAGTGTTGGTGGCGCCATCAGGAATAAACAAGAAGCCTGGCTTGGCTCACAATTAGAGGCTTGAGTATGAGCATGAGCACAATGTGAAAAGTATAGAGTTGAACTTGTGATTAGTTTAAGTTGTCAAGCAAGATTTTACGCCTCAAAGTTCTGCCCGAAATAAATGTTGCCGAATTTAGACAATTGTTGTATCCTTGTACGCCGCTTTTCTTCAAAAGAGTAAACCCATTTTGAGCACAAGACGAATTTAGGAGCAATTCTTCTTTACTTTAGCTTTTTTTGTCTTTTCTCCTGTTTTCTTGTCACCCACGTGCGGAATACGATATTTGTTTCTTCAGTATATTTTAAACTCGCAGAGTTTATGCAACAAAGAAAAATGATAAATAGAGAGGAAATTAGTCAAACCAGTGTTAAGGTTGTCAACTATGAATCACACCACAAACTTTGAGTTTCTAGTTTATGAAATAGGGTATTTTAATAATTCGTGTGATGAAGAACTTATAGTTTATTAGTTCACAGAATGAAACGTTGTTATTTGTGTAGGCATCTTAATTTAGAATACATGGTATCCTTTGACGTCACACTAACCAAAATTTTGCCTGCGAATTGGTTAGATGTGACTTACACCTACATTATCCAAATTCAGAGAGATGGTATAGTAACTTGTAATTGAAATAAATAAACAAATGTATAAAAGCCAAATGCAATTATGATTGTAAATATAATTGTTGCTTTTTACTTGTATATTCCTGGTAATAAACTGTACCACCTACGAGCGAGTCACATTTCCTTTGAAGTTGCCACCAACATAAATAGGTGGCGCTGTTGTAACTTAAAGGTCGATATTCTTTTAATTGCATTTTATGTAATAAGGCTTACATTTTAACGTTGTAGATAATGATGTCCAAAGATTTATAACGACTAGTTCCCGTCATTTATAGTATGATTTCCAAAATTGTAGTGTCACAACGACTGCTATTTTAGTTGTAGTTAGGAATAATTTGTCTTTTTTGAGCTCAATTTCTGAATTATAATTATGTGTTGCTAACAATTCACCTCTTGTGCAGTAGTAAATTTAAACATTTCCGTAATGATAAGTTTGGAAGAAGATAATTCGGCCATGAACTTGACTCATCCTTCAGGAAGTTATTTTTAATGACTACTCCCAGCCAAGAAGTGCAAAATGGAAAGTCTAAATTTGAAATGCTGTTTTTCCCACTCATATTATGCGCTTTCTTATTTGTTCTTTGTACCTGCATGCCTCCAAAGCCCACTAATAATTAAGGACTCTAAGCTTACTTATTTTTATATTTCCTCATTTTTGTGAGAAAAATAAATAAAACAAAATTAGGTCAATTCCTGCTCTTTCATAACGTATTGCCATATAGTATTTTATCCTGAAATTGCTTAATTTTTAATGTTGCCTCATATCATAATTTACTTTTTTTCTAAAGGAACGCGCAACTTTTATTTGTATACTGTTATTTTGTGCACCCTGAGCAACAGGGTTATCATTTAGAATTTTACGACGCACTTATTGGTCCATAAAGTAATAAAATAAATTATTGCATTCCGGTGTGGGGGAAGAAGGTCCAGTAGGTTACGCATATGAGATTATTTGTACGCATGAGGAGTTCTTTTTGTAAGGATCTCGCTGAAAAATCAGATTGGCTACATTTGCAGCTAATGATATTACCAAACCAAAAAAAAACTAAATTGTTGTCCTTTATCAGAGTTTCAATGCATGGTAACGACTACTTAATATATTGCTATCGGGAGCATGACAAACGAGCAATTTGATGAATCTAGTTTATGAATAATCATTTGCCACATATTTCGGTCACTAGGCTTTTAAAATTATCATACGCATTTAGAATCACTTAATTTTTACTTTATTGTACTTAACTTTCCTCCAGAATTCAATTGAAAACTCTTCATAGGTAGTGTACAAAATAAATACAGTATGCAAATTTCAACAATACTAAGACTATTCAGTTTTTTACGTAGAAGTCTGCAGTATTGAATTTTCGCTTTTTATACACCTTAACTTGGTTTTTAAGTTTCTTGATTTCAAATAGGAAATTACTGTACTACCTGCTTGCTGCTTTAAAAACTGAAAATGTGCACTGGTGACCCTTGCCTGGGCTGAGCTCGTGTTTTTTGTAATACACTGGTACATGACTTGTTTTGGGAATGACATTTAATTGATATGAACGCGGACTCGGAGGCCCCCAACTCTAGAAAACGTCGACATGGGACATCGGCCTCGAAACATTGCCTGCCACGCCCATTTTCTCCAAAACTTAATTCTGCTTGCAAATGGAGAAATTATTATTAGCAGTCGACGCGTGTCACCGCTTGGGGCCAAATCTCTATCGAATTCACTTTTTGTCCTTGTGCATGGTTTTTTTTCCTGCTCTTGCAGCGCTGCAAAAAGACTTGAACAACAGCCGCATTGGAAATACATAATCGTACTATTAGTGACGTCACACTGTGAATCCACCCTCTTTTTGGCCGCCATTAAGTTTCTCGCGTGGCAGACTAATTGCTACTAGGCTGCGTTTTCAAGCTCAGAGCTCTTCCTCCTCCCCTTTAGTTTGTTGCATGCCATTTTTTTCATTTATATATCAAGCTGTATATTCATTAGCCAATCCCTGTTGCCGAAAACCCGTTTTCCGACACGTGTTTTCTCCTTTACAATTTTGTTCAACCTACATGCATGGAGTAGGAATAGTTTTTGCTCCTTCAGATCACTCGAAAATACGTAAATCACCAGCAGACAAAACCTGTTATTTAAAATCGTATTAGCAGTGATATTATACTTGAAACTGAAGAAATCACTTTTCCGATATTTCACTCTGAACAGAAGTTTAATATGGCCGTTCGATACATGTGGCAAATATTCATCGATAATTGCATTTTGATATTTTAATGCGGACCAAACGTTTCTGGCTGTTCTGGATCTCATCCAAGTTTGCAAACCGAAATGAAAAAAAGGGTAACTTGTTTTTGTCGATGACAAAATGAAATTTGAAATATCCCATAGAAACACAAACTCAATATTGTATTGAAGATGATGCTCAAATTGGTGTAGACAGTTTCATTAGGGCCCTATGGCTTCGACTATATACTATACAGTAACGGGTCTCTCTATAGCAACAGTTCCTATCCTGATTTATGAAGGTGCAAAAAGTAGATCTGAGTTGTTCAACTAATTGTATACACCTAAAGCATAGTTATTGTTTGTTTCAGAAAGATTAGTTCTCTTCTTTTTTGTCCTCCTTGGGCATAATGACTTGAAATTTATTTTAGTTTTTATTGAACTGCACAACGTATTGGTACAGAAGGTGCAAATGAGCGCAACAAATTACAGGGCTTGATTTTTCGCTTCAATGTTGGATAGGAACTAGGTATAGGTGCAATGGTTGTACATAATACTAAATGTTTTCCAGGAGTAGGCTGTAGTGCGTTGAACTTTACTCTCAGCCATTTTTCTTTTGTGTAGATTTTTACTTCAACTACTTAAAGGCTATAGCTGAGTTTGATACCCGTTAAAAAAAATACCAAATGACATTGTAATTTAAAACGTAAGTAGGTAAATACTCCTGAAGTTGTATTCAATATCGAATCCCCTGAAAGCAATACAACACGACTTTGGTTTCTAGTTTAGGTATTTCACATCTAATGATTTCATTTCGCCTACGTAGGTGTGCTTAGCTCAAAGTTCAGCATAGGACAGAGGGCAAAAACACGAATCAGAAGTTTGAAGCTGTTGTTTGAGTGCATAATGTGATTAGACCTTTCAAGGTTACAAATTACAATTTCAAATTATTCTAGATGCCGAAAACTAAAGCTGAACCTGGAATATCTTCATTCCATTGAAGATTTGTGATTATTACGCCACTACTATAACGAGTTCCACCCTGTACTTGGTTAAATTCCTATTATAGTAGTATGACAGTTCACCATCGTTGCAAATGGATGCATAGGCGTAAGTGCTGACATTACAATAGCTTTTATTCATTATAGTAATGCTGGCAAAATAGAATCAAGCCTCTGAAGCATGCTTACTAATCTAAGCTGCCTTTTCAGATTTTGAAGTTTGAATTTTTATGCAACTTTGTCAGATTGTTTTCGAAAACATTTTGTTGCGTGCTTTCCTGCAGTGTAAGATTACCCAATTTAACACAGATATAATACGGAATTTTACTTGGAAATAGATGACAACAGACTGTCAGTAAACTCCCCATCTAACACGGGCACTAATTTCCCAAGTGGATACTTGAGGTACACATGACTGATGTGTTTCTGTGCGGGCTGTAACACAAACAATTCTATTTCCCCATGGGCTTGCTAATTTCTTGCAAGCACATATTTTATTCTATGAATTCTAATAGCTGTTTCCGTTTTTCTCCATTCATCTTTCCTATTTTTTAGAACAACATCACGCGGTAAATTGACTCCGCTTCATTTTTATTTATGCATAATAACGCGTGTTTAAGAGTGAGTTTCTTGGGAAAACTGATCCATTTTGAACCAAGTTTCACACCGGTTTTCAACTTTTTCAGACTTTCTCATTTTCCACTACATCGGTGTTAATTTTGTTGGCAATTATTGAGGAACTTGATACGGAAAAGCCATCATACAACTTTGTACACGACAATTTCCACAATAATGACTTTCTTGAGGTTTTTTTTTTGCTGGTGATTTCAGTGAGGTTGAATAATTTATGGATGACTCAACTTTGGCCCACTGGACGTGTGTTGGGATAAGTTTTCTAGTATCAAATACAAGGAAAAAATAAACAGCTGAATGATTTCCGTGCCATTTTCAACATGATTTCAATCGGATTTATCATGAATTTTATAGTGTTTCACATACGTCAAAGACAATCTAATTGAAGTTGGACGGAAATATCTCGTTGTACAACATGAAATTATGCTTATAAGAAGATTCAAATGATTACTTTTACCCTAACGCAGTCATAAGCCCTTAAGTGCATTGGTAAATAGTTTATTTAATCCATTTGATGAATAACAAATCCACATGTGCAAATGTCACATGATTTAAATAAAATGTCTGTTCAAATGTCATACGATTCAAGTATCCTATATGTAGAAAAGTCGTATGATTTAAAATATCATGCATGTATTTTTTTCAGCTTAACTTAAGCTTAATACTAAATTCTTTTATTTGAATGTTGCCCGTGGCGATCTTTGCCAAAAGGTGTAGTTATAGCAAAGGTGTAAAGTTGCCAATCGCTTATTCCTCCTCACTTATTCATTTCACTTTAAGGTCTATTGCATAAAGTAGAAAGAAGTGACCATAACATAGCACGTTCAGAGCATTTTGATTCTGTTTTACTGGACAAGGTTGACATTTGAAGCACGTGATTTTCTCAAAGGGAAAAGTTTTTATTGCAAATTGCACTCGCTATTTCTGTATTTTATTTGAACGAATGTGCAGAAAGTGTCGCTTTTGTACTACACTGTACACACTTTGCGTCGCCATTTTTGTTGAGGTATGGGTGGCCAGCAAGGTGCGATTTTGCGATTGCATATCGACCCGGCTGCATTTGAATGATGTTTTTATACAAGTCGTTGCCTTTTTCCCGGATGCAAAATGCAGTTGGCAATAACGACAGTGTGACAGGCCTACACATTATTCTCCTCCATTTCATAAACGATTTCTGTTTTTTTTTCCTTCCTCCTTTTTTTTTTTACTTCCAAGATTTTTTCGATATTCCTAGTTTGGAGTTTTCACGAAAAATTTCAAGCTCATGTTTTTTCCTTCTGTTAGTGCGAGCCAAAAATGTAGTTTCCGTTTATTTACGACCAGACCAAGTCATTTTGACTGCATTCTACTACAATTGTGTGCAATATGTCACGATGGCATTGAGTTGCCTTGTCATATTCAGAGTTGTTGAACATAGTCCTGCCTGTGCGCAGTTGGTAAACATAATTATTGGTCCGCCCCTCCCTCGATTATCAATTTCCTTGAAATATGTCGATGATCCACCTTCCTGTATAAGTGATGTCACTAGCCTCTATGTTGAATAGTACCATGTACTACTATAGGATCCGGTTGCAAGCAACATGGAATTTTTGCTCGATTTAACACAAAGTTTATCTCTGGTCACAGTAGCAAAGTTTAAGTATGGAGTTTTTTCATTATAATCTGAATGAATTGCGATAGTGATTCTTCCCCCTTGTTATAATATACATATGAAAAAAAAGTTTACTATTTCCAAAAAAGAAGTTTGTATATAATTAGAATCAAGAATTCAGAACGCAGGCTGTTTAAGAGGAAGATGACTAGTAACTGCAGGGAAAACATTTTTTACCCTCTCTCCCTTCACTTGTATAATTAGGACATTCACCATAATGTAGCTAATTACACATATTTTATGTCCCATAAATAACCATTAAATGTATTTAGTGTGCGATTAACTTTAAACTGAAGAAATGCTTTGATGTAAACTGAAGCAGTTAAATTGTAAAATACAACTATTCCTCGTTTATTGCAATAGACAAAACATAGTTTTCTGTTTCCTCACTCAGTAACCCTTGTCTATAACACATAAATTTGCTGACTGATGTGGATTAGCTATTTTTTAAGTATACGTAGTAGCAATTAAGTAACTAAATAACTTTGAACCAATTGTGCCCGAATATTTTGGTAACTTATAGGAAGTTATGGTTTACAAGAAACCTTAGAATCTCTGCAGTCTTGAATGCGGGCAAACTACAGTTATAGTTATAGTTATCTTTTCCGAAGCCAGTATAAAATTGTGCAAAAGCCTGCAACTAACAAGGGGGTCATTGACAACAACCATTGCTATAAATCCCTACAAGGAAATTTAATATAATCGCTGTACACCGCTTCGTTTTCTTTATTGCATCTTTATTTCATAATTGTGTTTCTGAGTATAGATGGAAAGACTCGCCAACAACGAATAAAAATAGATTTATTGATGTGAAAATATAGTACTACCAAATTTTCCAAACATAACGGTGAATGAGTGTGTTTAGCTGCTCTTATCAGAGAGCAAGGGCTACTTTTATAAAGGAAGTGGTCATGTTTCGAGCAACCTTCCAGTAAGAGACAAGAAGCGGTAAAAAGTAGTGTAATGGTAGGAAAAGGGCATCTGGACAGGATGTGTCCAGCCTTTCATAAACAAAACTTGGTCAACATGGCAAAAATCAAATTTTAACAAAGAGTATAAAGAAAACGTGCTATGGGGTGGCCAGATTAACCGATATACCCCATTTCTTTGAGGAAATATTTCATGTGTTGCATGTTACAATCACGGTATGTGATTTTTGACGACACATTTCTGTTGATACATTACACACGATTTCCTTAAAGTAATGGAAAAATGTTTTTCTGCGTTTCATAGGTATTCCTTGGGAATGCTATGGAGCACTCCTGCATGCGCCAAAAACGAATTTCGGCTCTCTGCGCACCCAACGTGTGCTCTTAGAAGTAAAATTTGTCCGCACAACACTCCAAGAGCGACCAGAAAATATCGCCATTTTAGAAATGATATGTCATACGTAGCATTCCCAATAAAAGTTGTGACGCATCACTATCCGGAAGAAGCCGCAGTTATGTCACAACAACCGCAAACCCCAGGTGACCCAATTATCCGATCGACATATGCTCAAGGGGGAGCAAATTGGTGGCCCTTGACCAGATCTTCGGGGTAACCCGATTAACCAAACAACTAATACACACAGTCTTAACCCATTGGTATAGCTGGATGATGGTTTGAGGAGAGGTTGTGCTTGTAAGGATTCTCTGCATGGTGTTCCAATTGCATGGAAAAGGGTTTTCAGAATCGTTATGACAGTCTTCAGGAATTTGTACAGAACATATTGTATTATTTGAAACAAATTGGTGCAATATAACATTGCTGAAATCTGTATCATTTGCGCACCATAATTTTGTTTTACGTGAAGGTAGTCGCTTCCTTCATTTAAAAAATGCAAATTGCAGCCAAATTTAGGATGCTGTATACTGACAAGTTTCTCATGAAACGAGATGTGATCTGTAAAAATCGTGTCGAATTTAAATAACTGTGATTCCGGATACAAATAAAATTATGGGATCTGGTGCGAGTGAAACTCTTATGCAACTTTAAGTAGCTTGCTTGCAAAACAAGTATAAAAAGTACTTCATTATGTATGTTGTTGATTATACAAAAATTCCAATGGGTGTAGGAATATAAATGGCATTTAACTTCCTTCTTACCTGAGCAACGCGCATCAAAGTTGAAATGTTGATCCTGGTCGGTGTTTTTTGTCCTTTTTGGGTCCCCATACTATCGTCACTTTGTGGTGTTTATACTCCGGTTTCCTTCACAGGATAATAATAATAATAATA
>WWPM01010176.1:455-15322 GCA_023279145.1 Glomeris maerens | reverse complement strand
CCGGATCAGCGAGGTTCTTTAAGCGCCATGAAACCAACCTTGCGCATGCCCTGGGCCTGCGCGATCTGCACCACTTCGGCCACGACGCGGTACTTGGTCGTCCTATCGCCGCGGACGTTGATCTGCGGCTGCGGGGTCTTCTGTGCTTCGATCGACAGACGGCTTTCGAGTAGATCCTTAGTCACCGGCTGGTCGTTCCAATACAGGCTACCGTTGTCTTCCACCGTGATGCTGATCGGCGCGACTTTCGGTGCCTCATTGGGACGTTTGTCCAGATTGGCTTGCGGAAGATCGACCTGAACCTTATGCGACATCAGCGGTGCGGTGATCATGAAGATGATCAGTAGCACCAGCATCACGTCGACGAGCGGCGTGACATTGATCTCGGCCATCGGGCCGCCGCCATCATTGCCTGTACTGAAGGCCATGTACGAACTCCAAACCTACTGCGAGAGGGCGTCGTTTAATGCTTAGCGCTTGCTGATAACTTCGCCGACGCGCGAGCCGGTGGCGAAGAAGTCATGCAGGTCGTGAGCGAACGTATCGAACTTGTTGTTCGTAACGCGGTTCAGACGGGTGAAGAAGTTGTACGCCAGCACCGCCGGGATCGCGACGAACAGGCCGATGGCGGTCATGATCAGTGCTTCACCGACCGGGCCGGCAACGGCATCGATCGACGCCTGACCGGTGGCGCTGATGCGGATCAGGGCGTGGTAGATGCCCCAGACCGTACCGAGCAGACCCACGAACGGAGCGGTCGAACCGACGGTGGCAAGCACGGTCAGGCCGGCTTCCAGCTTCGAGGACTCGCGGGTCACACCCTGACGCAGGGCGCGGTCAACGAACTCGGAGCGGTTGAGCGACTCGACCAGGCGCGAACCTTCGTGGCGCTGGTGGTGGGCGGCTGCCTGGGCAGCATCGAGAGCGATCTTCGAGAACGGCTCGAAACGACCCTGCTCTTCCATGAAGCGGATGGCGTCCTGGGCGTTCGGGGTTTCCCAGAACGTGCTGACCACGCGATCGGAACTGGCGCGCAGGCGCAGATTCTTCACGAAGTTCACCACGATCCAGTAGATCGAGAGGATCGACATGATGGCGAGGGTGAGGAAGACGACCCAGCCGACCAGGTCGAAGTTCTGCAACAGATGCGCAAAGCTCATCTGCTGGAGTGCCTCGGCGTTGGAGCCTCCGGCGGTCGCAGCGGTGGTGGTTTCCTGCAGCATGACGCTTACCTTTGAATGTCGTGGAAAGGAAATAGGTATTACAGATTGCCTACAACGTGCTCCGTGACCCCGATCAGGTCGGCGGAGTAAATTGGACCGGGACGCGGACACGGCTGGTCACACCCACACCGTTCTGCATCTCTGGATTGAACTTCCACTTCCGGGCGGCATCCATTGCTGCACGGTCGAGGTTACGGTTACGGCTGGACTTCTCGACCGCGACGTCCAATACATTGCCCTGACCGTCAATGGTGATGATCAGCGTCACCTCACCACCCACGCCCTGGCGGGCTTCGGTTGGCGGGTATTTGGGCGGATTGAGCCGCTTGGAGGACGCGTCGACGCTGGAGCCAATTGTCGTGGCCGCTACCGGCGGCGACGGTGGCGACGGCGGCGGTGCGGACACGTCAACCTTGCTCGGGTCATCAACCAGCACCGGCGGATCATCCGGCGGGGGTGGCAACCGGCTGGGTTGCGGCGGCGTCAGCTTCGGCGGTGGCTTGAGCTCCTTCGGGGGCTCAGGCGGCGGCGGCGGCGGCGGCGGCGGTGGCGGCGGCGGCTTGATCAGGTTGACGAACGTGACGTCTTCCTCATGCGCCTGCTGGGCCGGAGGGGCCATAGGAGCAAGCAAGAGCAGCAGAGCCGCGACATGGAATGCAATCGCAATGGTCTCACCGGCGATACGCGCCCAGTTCAGACCTTCGCGGTCGTCATCTTTTCTTTCGTGGATTTCGAGGTCTTGCGTCATGCGCCGTAGCTCGGGCGGTGTTTCCGGAAGCCTGGGCGTCTCGGGTCGTCAGTTACGATTCCCGCGGCTGCTTCCAGTCGCGGGAACCTACTAGGATATACCAAACAGCGCTCGTTTGACCAAGCGCGAATGGATGATTTCGCTTTGCCGAATCCAGCCGGCTTTCAGTGCGTTACTTGCCAGGCAACGCAAGGATCTTTTTAGCGTCGTCAGGTCTCTTCACACCTTTCGCAATAGCCTGCCTGGCCGCTTCCTTTGCCTCCGGGATACGGTCTTCCTGCCACAGCACACGGGCAAGATTGAGATACGTCTCGCCATCCGGTGCTAGCGGTGCAGCCTTCTGGTAGGTGTCGATCGCCGGACCAATCTGGTCGGAGCCGTAGTACGCTTGGGCAAGTGCCAGGTAGGTTTGGTAATCGGGTTTGATCACGCCCTTCTGCAAGCCTTCGTTGATAGCACCAATGGCCTCTCTCTCTTTGCCATCCAGATTCAGATAGGTGGCGTAGAGTTGGCGGTACTCCTTGTCCTCGGTCAGTTGACCGCTGCTGCGGAGCCTCTCCAGGACGGCAGCGGCCTTATCGAGCATGTCGTTTTGCTGGTAGACGGCAGCTAGATTCAGCTGGGCGCGCTTGTCGCCTGGGCTCTTGGCGGCCAGTGCCTCAGCAATCTTGGCCGCTTCACCGGCTTGCCCGGACTCAGCGTAAGTTGCCATCAGCAGTTGCTGCCAGTCGGCTTTGGGCGTGGAACTCAGATCGATGGCCTGCTTGATGATCGGGGCTGCCTCGTTATAGCGCTCAAGGCGATACAGGGCATTGCCTTTGATGATCAGGTGCTCGGGCTTCTGGCTTTGGGTCTGAGCTAGGAACTGGTCCATGGTTTTGAGCGATTCGGCGTACTGCTCTTCCTGTAGTTGCAACTGGGCGAGCATCAACATCGCACCGAAGTGGCCATTGTTGTCCAGGCCGTTGGCCGCAATCACCTGGTTGAGGTAATTCATCGCGCCCGGAGTGTCGTCGGCGTCATAGGCGGCCTGGGCGGCAATCTGCGAAGCAAAGGCCTTGTCGTAGGCGTTGGCCTCCGGCATGGCGATGATCTGGTCGGCGATGGCGCGCGCTTCCGGGCCTTTGTCGTCGTTATAGGCCTTCATCATTTTCTGCAGCTGCGGCACGGCCCGCTTGGAGGCACTGCTTTCCGGGGCCTGCCGGGTGGCTTGCGGGTATTCGTTGGCAGCCTTGTCTGCGCCGCCTTGTCTGGCTCCATCCTGCCTGGCCCTACGCTCGGCCGCACGCTCGCTTGCCGATTGTGCGTTGACTTGGCTGACCGCGCCGAACACCAGAATGGCGCTGACAGCGGCGGCCAGGATGCTGCGGTTGCGGAAAGAGAACTTGTTCATCGATCACCTCAAATCTGCGGCCCACGAAACTCGGGCGGAACGGTGGCAAGGACAAAGGGGCCGTCAAGCTATCAGAAACGTAACAGCGAGCGATATGGGGTTTGTGTCCCAAATTCGCATTGTCTGCACGCGATCACCCACACTTGGGCGTATGGCCGGAAGCCCGGGCTTGCTCGTAGGCGGGCATCAAACTGCCGGCGCGGGCACCCAGTTCGCCGATGCGCGAGGACGGATCAGGGTGAGTCGACAGCCAGGTCGGCGCACGTTCACCGCCAGCGGCAGCCATGTTCTGCCACAGATTCACAGCCTGGCGCGGATCGAAACCGGCCTTGGCGGCAAGCTCCTGGCCGACCACGTCGGCTTCGGATTCCTGTTTGCGCGAGTTCGGCAGCAAGTAGAACGTCTGCGCTGCGGCACCTCCAATCTGGCCGGCCGCATCCGCCGCGCCGGAGCCATAAGCAGAACCCAGGATCGCACTGCCGATGCCCAATAGCGTTGAGGTGCCCTGCTGCTTGGTGATGCGCTCATCGTGATGACGCGAGACAACATGGCCGATTTCGTGGCCGATCACCGCGGCAAGCTGGTCCTGGTTCTTGGCAACGGTGAAGATGCCGGTGTTCACGCCAACCTTGCCTCCGGGCAGGGCAAAGGCGTTGGCCGAGCTGTCCTCAAACACTGCCACTTCCCAGTTGGCCTGCCAGCCCTGTGGTAGCTCCCGGGTGATGTTGTCGACCACGCAGCGCACGTAGGCGTTCATGCGCGCATCGCTGCTGACTTTCTGCTTGGCCTTGGCCTCGGCAAAAGCCTGCTCGCCCATCCGATTGAGTTGCTCCTGCGAGACCGCGCCGACATACTGCTTGCGGCCGGTCGGCGAGATGGATGTGGCGCAGGCAGTGACGACAGTGGCCATGGCCACGGCGAGTAGTAAGTGCTTCATCTTTGAAATCCCCGCTTCAGGTTGATGACGCGTTGTAACGTCCGCTGGATTAACACATCGTCAATGCAGTGGAAGAGTTACTCCACGGCAACCGGGTGCAGGGTTGCACCGTCACACGTCGAGGTTGGCAACCTTGAGCGCGTTGTCCTCGATGAAGACTCGGCGCGGTTCGACAACGTCGCCCATCAGAGTGCTGAAGATCTGGTCGGCGGCGACGGCATCCTCGATGCGCACCTGCAACAGGCGGCGTGTCTCCGGGTTGACCGTGGTTTCCCACAGCTGCTCGGGGTTCATTTCACCCAGGCCCTTGAAGCGCTGGATCTGGCGGCCCTTCTTGGCCTCCTCGAGCAGCCAGGCCTGGGCCTGGGCGAAGCTGGTGATGGGCTGCGCGCGATTGCCGCGCACGATCTGCGCGCCGTCGCGGATCAATCCGTGCAATTGCGACGCGGCTTCACGCACGGCGCGCAGTTCGCCGCCTTCGAATGCGGCCAACGGCAACACTTGGGTCATTTCCTCGCCCATGTGTTGGCGCTTGACCAGCAATGCCGCCTGGCGCTCGCCGCCGCCTTCGTGCAGCTCGAGCTTGTAGCGCGGCTTGCCGAGGCCACCGAGGTTGAGGCGCGCTTCAACGCGGTCGAATTCGCCCCGCAGTGCATCGTGATCACCCAGATGGACCATGTCGAGCGGGATCGAGTCGATCAGCGCTTCGACCACGCTCGGGTCGTAGCGGTGTGCGTTGCGGGCGATCGCTTCGCGCGCGCCGGCATAGGCCAGCAGCAGCTTTTCGAGTGCTGCGCCTTCGATCGCCGGTTCGCCGATCGCCGGGCGCAGCGATGCGCCTTCGACCGCGTTGTTGGCCAGATAGGCGTCGAGGGCGGCATCGTCCTTGAGGTAGAGCTCGTTCTTGCCCTGCTTGATCTTGTACAACGGCGGCAGGCCGATGTAGACGTGGCCGCGCTCAATCAGCTCCGGCATCTGCCGGTAGAAAAACGTCAACAGCAGCGTGCGGATGTGGCTGCCGTCGACGTCGGCGTCGGTCATCAGGATGATGCGGTGGTAGCGCAGCTTGTCCGGGTTGTACTCGTCCTTGCCGATGCCGGTGCCGAGCGCGGTGATCAGCGTGCCCACTTCCGCGCTGCCTAGCATGCGGTCGAAGCGCGCGCGCTCGACGTTGAGGATCTTGCCCTTGAGCGGGAGGATCGCCTGGGTCTTGCGGTTGCGGCCCTGCTTGGCCGAGCCGCCTGCCGAGTCACCCTCGACGATGAACAGTTCGCTGAGCGCCGGATCCTTCTCCTGGCAGTCGGCGAGCTTGCCGGGCAGGCCGGCGATATCCAGCGCGCCCTTGCGGCGGGTGAGGTCGCGGGCCTTGCGCGCAGCCTCTCGGGCACGGGCGGCGTCGACGATCTTGCCGGTGATGGCGCGGGCTTCGTGGGGGTGTTCCTGCAGGAACTCCTGCAAACGTGCACCGAACGCGCTCTCAACAACCGGCCTAACTTCCGAACTGACCAGTTTTTCCTTGGTTTGCGAGGAGAAGCTGGGGTCAGGTACCTTCACCGACAGCACGGCGATCATGCCTTCGCGCATGTCGTCGCCGGTCAGGGCAATCTTGGCCTGCTTGGCGATGCAGCTCTGTTCGATGTAGTTCGACAGCGTGCGCGTGAGCGCGGCACGGAAGCCGATCAGGTGGGTACCGCCATCCTTCTGCGGGATGTTGTTGGTGAAGCAGAACATCGTTTCCTGGTAGGCGTCGGTCCACTGCAGGGCGACGTCCACGGTGATGCCGTTCATTTCGCCCGACACCGAGATCACGTTCGGGTGCAGCGGGTTCTTCAGCTGCGCCAGGTGCTCGACGAAGGAGGCGATGCCACCGGCGTATTCAAAGACGTCGCGCTTGCCTTCGCCACGCTCGTCGATGAGCGTGATCTTGACGCCAGAATTGAGGAACGACAGTTCGCGCAGGCGGCGCGCCAGGATGTCGTAGTGGAATTCGATGTCGGTGAAGATCTCGCGTGCCGGCAGGAAGCGCAGTGTGGTACCGCGCTTCTGCGACGCTTCGAGCTGCTTGAGCGGGTAGCTCGGCTCGCCCAGCTGGTATTCCTGCTGGTAGTGGCTGCCGTCGCGCCAGATGTCAAGCCACAGGTGCTCGGACAAGGCGTTGACCACCGACACACCGACGCCGTGCAGGCCGCCGGAAACCTTGTAGCTGTTGTCGTCGAACTTGCCGCCGGCGTGCAGCACAGTAAGAATCACCTCAGCTGCGGAAACGCCTTCTTCCTTGTGGATATCGACGGGGATACCGCGGCCGTTATCGGACACCGAGCAGGAGCCGTCGTTGTGCAGGGTTACGGTGACTTCGTTCGCGTGGCCGGCGAGGGCCTCGTCGATCGAGTTGTCGACCACTTCGAACACCATGTGGTGCAGGCCCGTGCCGTCGTGCACGTCGCCGATGTACATGCCCGGACGCTTGCGCACAGCCTCCAGACCACGCAGGACGGTGATCTTGCTGGAGTCGTAGGTCTGGGATGGAACGGCGGCGGCGACGGACGGGGCTTGCAAGGGGTCGTGCTCAATATGGGTCATGCGGCAACAGGCTCCGTCAACGCGGTCCTCGGAGGGGCCGGGCGCGTCAAGACACATTAGCTATTCAACGCGAGAGTATAGCAGCAGGCCCTAATTACTGGTTGACTGTGAGCTGTGGGGGGCGGGTATTAGCGAGTGTGCTTTGCTGGTCGTTCCTGAGCGCTTGGGCGAGGGTCTGTGGAGGGTGCTGGCCGGCAAAGCGCTCGTGCCCCCCCCCCCGCGAAAGGGATACAAGGGCGTCAGCCCCTGACGTTGCCATGTTCCACGTGGAACCGTCGAACTTGAACCGCAGAATCCAACCCACTGGGTACTTCGGAGCCGGTAATAAAAACTTGTGCTCCGCTGGATTGCAGCCGAGCCAGCACTCGTCCCTGGTGTTGCCGGTCGAGTTCGGAGGCCAAGTCGTCCAGGGCCACCACCGGCCACTCCCCGCGGGCGGCGGCGTGGTGCTCCGCTTGGGCCAACAGAGCCGACAGGGCGGTCAGCTTGGCTTGGCCTCGCGACAACGCCTCGCGGCCGGGGATTGAGCCGAAGACGATGCGCCAGTCAGCCCTGTGGGGTCCGACGGAGCTGTAGCCAGCGGCGAGGTCGCGCTCCCGGGCAAGAAGCAGGGCATCGGCCAACGGAAGTTCGTCTTGTCGCCATCCCGGCACGTAATCGAGGTGACTGGCGCCCAGGGCGGGGGTCAGTACCGCCATCAGGGTGGCAAAACGTGGCTGCAATTGCTCCAGGTACTGCTCCCGGCGACGGCTGAGCGGCTCGCCCGCCTCGGCCAGCTCATGATCCCATGCATCCAGCTGCCCGTCGCGTGCCCTGGCCTTGAGTAGGGCGTTGCGCTGTTTCAGGGCGCGCGCGTACCGGCGCCAGATCGGCATAAAGTCTTGTTCCACGTGGAACAAACCCCAATCCAAGTACCGGCGCCGGGATTCGCCGCCTCCGGTGATTAGGGCGTGGCTTCCGGGCTCGAAGCTGACGACGGCGAGCGCCGCGCACAGGTCGCTCAACTGGGCGACAGTTGTGCCATCAAGGCGCCCAACCCAGTCATGACCGCTATGGCGAAGGCCAGCTTTACGTGCGCGCAGGGGCTCCGTGTCATAAGGCTGTACGCCGACTGCCGAGCCAAGCCGTTCCTGCCACTCGACGAAGACTTCCAGCGCCGGATCGCCGTCCCGGATCAGCCCATCGCGGACCCGCCCGCGGAAACTGCGTCCGTAGGCCATCAGGTGTAGGGCCTCAAGCACGCTGGTCTTGCCGGCGCCGTTGTCACCGGTGATCAGGTTGAGGCCTGGGGAGGGATCAAGGCGAAGTTCAACGAACCGACGCAGGCTGCGCAGTTCAAGGCGAATGACGTGCATTGGTCCAGTCTACCGGGGCAGTCACAGGGGCGGTATTCCTTTGCTCTGCATCCAATAGACTTAGCAAAACGCCCGGCTGAACCGGGCGTTTGTTTGTGTTCCAGGTGGAACACGATTTAGAGGCGCAGCGGCATCACCACATAGCGGCAGCGATCGTTCGCGGCTTCGCGAACCAGTGCCGATGAATTGGCATCGCGCAAGGCAATAACGACATGTTCGTCCCTCAACGCCGTCAGCGCCTCAAGCAGGTAATTGACGTTGAAACCAACGGCTAGGTCGTCGACTTTGGTGTCGGCCTCAACTTCTTCCTGCGCTTCTTCCTGTTCCGGGTTGTGCGCACTGATCTTCAACTGACCAGGAGACACCTCCAGGCGTACGCCACGATATTTCTCGTTGGACAAAATCGCCGCACGTTGCAGCGAGGCACGCAGTACTTCTCGGTCGATGCGGATTTCACGGTCGGCTCCGATCGGAATCACGGCCTCGTAATCCGGGAAACGGCCATCGATCAGTTTGCTGGTAAAGGTCACATCGTCACGCTTTACTCGTAGGTGGCCGCGCCCCATTTCCAACTCAAGTTCGCGTTCACCGCCTTCGAGCAAGCGCTGCAACTCCTGTACGCCTTTGCGCGGCACGATGATCTGGCGTTTGGTCTGGGATCCATTCTCTAACGGTAATTCGCACAAGGCGAGCCGGTGGCCATCTGTAGCCACACAACGCAGAGTGGCATCACGCAGATCTAACAAGAGCCCATTGAGGTAATAACGAACGTCCTGTTGCGCCATCGCAAACGCAGTACGTTCGATGAGTTCTTTCAATGCAGCTTCCTGAACCTGTACACGCTCAGTGGCTTCGACCTCGTCGATGGACGGGAAGTCGTTCGCCGGCAAGCTTGCCAGGGTGAAACGCGAACGACCGGCTTGCACCGTGATCTTTTCCGCCAATTGCGAAATGGTGATTTTGCTGCCGTCGGGCAAGGCGCGAACGATCTCGAACAGCTTTCGCGCTGGAATAGTGGTTTCACCATCCTGGGCGTCATCGACTAGGACACGCGACACCATTTCCACTTCCAGATCGGTGCCGGTCAGCGATAGCTGTCCGTCTTTGACCTGGACCAAGAGGTTGGCCAGAACCGGAAGGGTCTGGCGGCGCTCGACAACGTTGACGACTTGAGCGAGCGGCTTGAGAAAGACTTCGCGTTGAAGGCTGAAACGCATGCGGACCCTGTCCCCGTGCCATTACTAAAGATGTGGAATAAATCAAAAGCATGGTGGTGGTGGTAGTGTCGAAAACACGGGAAAACCACATCAACCATATGATTTATAAGGATTTTATTGTATTTGAAACTTCGGTAAAACTTACCCTGCAAGTCTCGGACAAACTGTGGACAACTCTACCGCACCGATGAAGCGGGGTAATTGTCCACATCTTGTGCCCGCAACATACACCGCTTACCCGCAAACCTTGAGGATAAGTATGTCCCGCCCGCCGCCGCTTTGCGCTGCTGCCCCGGATGGACGACTTACTCACTGAGCTTGCGGATCAGCTTGTCCCAGTCCTCCTGCAGCTTGCCGTCGGTTTCCTTCAGCGTGCGGATCTGACGGCAGGCATGCAGTACGGTGGTGTGGTCGCGACCAGCAAAGGCGTCGCCGATTTCGGGCAGGCTGTGCTCGGTCAACTCTTTCGCCAGTGCCATTGCCATCTGCCGCGGGCGCGCCAGTGAGCGTGTACGACGCTTGGACAACAGGTCTTTCATCTGCAGACCGTAGTAATCGGCGACGGTCTTTTGGATGTTGGGAATGCCGATGGCTTGCTGCTGCGCGCGTAACAAGTCGCGCAGGGTTTCCTGGGCAAACTCGACGGTGATCACACGGCCGGTGAAGTTGGCGCGCGCCGTCAGCGTGTTGAGGGCGCCTTCGAGGTCGCGCACGTTGCTGCGCATCTTCTTGGCAAGCAGGAAGGCGACTTCCTCGGGGATGTTGGTGCCGCGTTCGCGCGCCTTCGACAACACGATCTGCGCACGCGTCTCGAAGTCTGGCGGCTCGATCGCCACGCTCAGGCCCCAGGCCAGGCGCGACTTCAAGCGCGGCTCCAGACCCTCGACTTCGCGTGGGTAGCGGTCGCAGGTCAGGATGATCTGCTGCTTGCCGTCGAAGAGCTGGTTGAAGGTGTGGAAGAACTCTTCCTGGGTGCGGTCCTTGCCTGCGAAGAACTGGATGTCGTCGATCAGTAGCGCGTCGACTTGCTGGAACTGGCGCTTGAACGCATCCATGGTCTTGTCCTGCAGCGACTTCATCATCGCGCTGAAGAACTGCTCGCTGCGCAGGTACAGCACGCGCATGTTCGGGTTGACGCTGCGCATGGCATTGCCGGCGGCGAACATCAGGTGGGTCTTGCCCAGGCCGGTGCCGCCGTACAGCAGCAGCGGGTTGTGGGCGCGGTCGCCGGGCTTGAGCGAGGCCTGCCAAGCGGCGGCGCGGCCGAGCTGGTTGCTGCGGCCCTCGACGAAGTTGTCGAAGGTGTAGTGGTTGTCGAGGTGGCCGTTGAATGGCTCCGACGGCACCGCGCGGACGATTGGAGCTGGCTCGGACTGCGGCATCGGCATGGGTGCGCGCGGCAGCGAGCCGATTTCCAGACTGACCTCACCACTGCCGGCAAAATAGGCCAGCAATTCGCGGATACGGGCGAGGTAGCGTTCGCGGACGTGTTCGACCACGAAGGCATTGGGCGCATACAGCACGGTGACATCGTCGCGCCGGGCCGCTTGCAGGGGTTTGAGCCAAGTGTGGACATCTTCGGCCGGCAGTTCGGCTTCAAGGCGTTCGAGGCAGCGGGGCCAAGCTTCCATCAGATCGGGCGTCTTCTTCGGTTGCGGTCTGCGGGCCAATGGCCACGGACAAAAACGGCCTGCCACGCGATGCGGACATCGCGGCAAACGGGCGGGGGGTGAAGGCCAGACTAACATCGAGAATCAATGTGGAACAGGACTTGTCCACAGGATGTCCCCGGTGTAGCAGCAGGGGATATCCCCAAAGTTTGCTGGCGCGAACTTCGAGCCACTGCATGTTTTCCATACCCCATTCGCGCTATCGCGCGAATCGCCCCCTGACTCAGGCGCGCGCGCGGCCGTGTGCTTCCGGGCGCTTGTGGCCGCCCGATCTTGGGGCTGGGGCCTGGCAGGTTGACCTGCGGTTGCCGGACCCACTAGAATCGGCGGTCCTATTTGACGTTTTCGCAGAGCCGGATCATGGCCACCAAGCGCACCTATCAGCCCAGCAACCTCAAGCGCAAGCGCGACCACGGTTTCCGTGCCCGCATGGCGACTGCCGACGGCCGCAAGATTCTTGCCCGTCGCCGCGCCAAGGGCCGCAAGCGTCTCTGCGCCTAAGCGTCGCCGCTGCCGCCTCGTGTGGCAGTCGACCGGCACTCGCCGGTAGTCCCTACATCGGAAGTCACGAGATGACCTCGGCCCGCTTCCCGCGCACGGCGCGGGTACGCGCGCGTTCCGACTTCGATCGCATATTCCAGCATGGCCGGCGCGTAGCGCTGCCCGTGCTGGCTTTGCATTGGCAGGCAAGCGAGACTCCTGCGCGCCTGGGCCTTGCCGTCTCGCGCAAGGTCGATCCCAACGCGGTCGGCCGCAACCGCATCAAGCGCGTCCTGCGCGATACCTTCCGTCAGATCCGCGGCGAACTGGCCGCGGGTGACTATGTCGTGGTCGCTCGCGGCGCCGCCGCACACAGTACCGGCCCGGAACTCGCCACGGCCCTGCGTGGCCTGTTGCAGCGCTGTGGCGCCATGGCTTCCATGGCACCTCCGACTTCGTTGCCCCCGACTTCGGTGGCCGGCACAATGCCGGCCGCTTCCCCTTCCGCCCCAATGCCTGACTCCGGTCAAGGCTGAGCCCGCCTGTCGCCCATGAACCAGACCCGTATTTTTCTGATCTTCGCCTGGCTGATGGTGGCGACCCTGTTGTGGATGGAGTGGGGCAAGGAGAAGGCGGCGCCTGCCGGGCCCGATCAAACCTCGACATTGACCACGACCACTGCGGCCACCGGCAACGGCGCCGTGCCGGGTGTGCCGACGGCCTCGAGTACTGCGGGTGCCGTGCCCAGCGCACCCAGTGCCACTGCCGCATCGCCCGCAACCCGCGCCGCAACCGCTGCACCTACCGTCACCGTCACCACCGACGTACTCAAGGTCATTCTCGATGGCGGTGAACTGCGACAGGCAGACCTGCTGAAATATCCGAGCACGGCCGACCGCGACAGTGCTCCGGTGCGCGTATTGGCGCAGGATCCGTCCAATTACTTCGTCGCCCAGAGCGGCTGGGTCCAGAGTGCCAATGCCGACGGCCACAACGCACCCACGCATGAGGCCGGCTTCATAGCCGAAGGCGGCAAGACCGATTACGCGCTGGCCAACGGCACCGCCAGCGTCGATGTGCCTTTCGTCTGGACCGGTGCCAACGGTGTGAGCATCCGGCGCACCTATACCTTCAGCCGCGGCAACTACGTGGTGAAGGTGCGCGACGAAGTCGTCAACGCGGGCAACGCGCCGTGGCAGGGCTTCGTCTACCGCCAGCTCAGCCGCGTTCCGCGCGCACTGGTGAAGAAAGGCCCGATGAACGCCGAGCAGTACAGCTTCCAGGGTGCGGCGTGGTATTCGAGCACCGACAAGTACGAGAAGCGTAAGTACGACAAGTTTGTCGATGGCGACCCGTTGCAGAAGGAAGTCACTGGCGGCTGGGTTGCCATGCTGCAGCACCACTTCTTCTCTGCCTGGATTCCTGGCGCCAACGACAAGAGCACCTTCTCGCTGGCGACTACCCAGGGCGCGGGCGGTACCCAGTACGTGGTGCGCGAGGTCGGACCGGGCCTGAATGTCGCCCCGGGTACCCAGGCCAGCACCGAAGCACGCCTGTGGGTTGGCCCAAAGCTGGTCAAGGCAATCGAAGCACAGAACATTCCCGGCCTCGACCGCGCGGTGGACTTCAGTAGTTTCAGCATCATGGCGACGATCGCCAGCTGGTTGTTCTGGGTGCTTGAAAAAATCTATGGCCTGGTTGGCAACTGGGGCTGGTCGATTGTTGGTCTGGTGCTGTTGATCAAGGTGGCGATGTTTCCGCTGTCTGCGGCGCAGTACAAGTCGATGGCCAAGATGCGCAAGTTCCAGCCGCGCATGGCGCAGCTCAAGGAGCGCTACGGCGACGACAAGCAGAAGCTGCAAGCGGCGATGATGGAGCTGTACAAGAAGGAGAAGATCAACCCGGTTGGCGGCTGCTTGCCGATCCTGCTGCAGATGCCGGTGTTTCTGGCGCTGTACTGGATGCTGTCGGAATCGGTCGAGCTGCGCCATGCGCCGTGGATCGGCTGGATCGTCGATTTGACCTCGCGTGATCCCTACTTCGTCTTGCCGCTGATCAATGTCGCGGTGATGTGGTTCACGCAGAAGCTCAACCCGACCGTTGGCGTGGACCCGATGCAGGCGAAGATGATGCAGTTCATGCCGCTGGTGTTCGGCGTGATGTTTGCCTTCTTCCCGGCTGGCCTGGTGCTGTACTGGGTGACCAATGGTTCGCTGGGCTTGTTGCAGCAGTGGTGGATGGTCAAGCGTTATAGCCAGGAGCCGGCCAAGGCCTGAGCCTTCCGGTAATTGAAGTACAAAGCCCGCCGAAAGGCGGGCTTTTTGTTTGTGGCCCTTCCCCTCTCCCTGGCGGCGAAGCGCCAGGGAGAGGGGGGATCTGCGACCATATCGTCATGACTCCATCCGACCGCGACACCATTGCCGCAATCGCCACTGCTCCCGGCACGGGAGGGGTCGGCATCGTGCGACTGTCCGGTCCACGCTCACGCGTCATCGCCGAGCATCTGTGCACGCGCGCCCTCAGGCCGCGCCATGCCCACCATGTCCGCTTCGCTGCCGAGGACGGAGCCATCATCGACGATGGCATCGCTCTGTATTTCGCGACACCTGCCAGCTACACCGGCGAGGACGTGGTCGAGTTGCAAGCGCACGGCAGCCCGGCGGTTCTGCAGGAACTGGTGTCGCGTTGTGTCGCGCTGGGTGCGCGCCGGGCGCGACCGGGTGAGTTCAGCGAGCGCGCCTTCCTCGAAGGCCGCCTCGACCTGGTCCAGGCCGAAGCGGTCGCCGACCTGATCGCCGCTGCCGATGTCCGTGCCGCGCGCGCCGCGCGCCGGGCACTGGATGGCGAGTTCTCGCGTCGCGTTGACACGCTGTCGGATGAGCTGCTGGCCATTCGCGTGCACGTCGAGGCGGCTATCGATTTTGTCGATGAGCCGATCGACACCCTCGGCGGCGCCCAGCTTCGTGCGCGACTGGCGACAACCGCTACCGCCCTCGACGACCTGCTGGCCGCCGCCGAACGCGGCCGCCGTCTACGCGACGGCCTGCATGCGGTGATCGTCGGCCCGCCCAACGCCGGCAAGAGTTCGCTGCTCAACGTACTGGCCGGCAGCGACCGCGCCATCGTCACCGACATCGCCGGCACCACCCGCGACCTTCTGCACGAAACCATCCGTATCGATGGCGTCGAACTGACCCTGGTCGACACCGCCGGCCTGCGCGAGGGCGGCGACGCCATCGAGCGCGAGGGCATGCGCCGCACTCG
>WWPM01010162.1:0-12213 GCA_023279145.1 Glomeris maerens | reverse complement strand
CTTTATTTCATTTCCAAAATTGCATTGATTTTCCCAGGATTTGGGAAACCACTTGTTCGCTTTCGTACACGCGTCTTATCGCCAGTGAATCCTGAAAATTATTGTATGAATTTTAGTAGGAGTTATTCATTTTTCACATGAGCATATCTAAAGTTGTGCCAACCTACTTAATTCAGTAATGGCCCTTAAGGATCGAATTACTTATTAGGTAGTAATGAGAGAACAATAACTAGCTTGTCGATGTTGGAACATTAGTGAATTAAAGCTTGCTTTCTGATCAATTTCGTGGGAATAACAATTTAAAAGTGGCGCTTTCTATTGCTTTTAATTGTATTCCAGCATTCCGGGGGGAGTGGCAGCAACTGATGGCTCTACATTGTACTCGAACGTTTCTACGGCTGCTGGCTATTACTGCAATCTCTCATCACCCCCTCGCTCCTTAGTGTACTCCAATCCTGGACATGGGCTTCTCGTTTTAACACTAGAAGCCCCAGATGCGGTCAATTTGACCGTTTTTCAATATTAATAAATATGTGACCTTGACCTTTGGGGCTTCTAGTGTTAAATCGACTGTTCATTCGGAGCACAAAACGCCCACTGATATGACATTTTCTATCCAAGTACTGCCCTGGCCAAATTTCGTCCCGATGCAACGTAATTCGGTTTCACCTCAATAGGTGGCGCTGATGGCCCTAAAGTTCAATCCATTTCGTTTGAAAAACTGTTTCTCGTGTAAATGAGCAACAGCGTATGAAATGGAGTGAAACACGAGTGAACCAAAGGCTTATCGTCAGCAGAGTTGACGTCGTTTTTTACGTTAATTTACTCTCTTCAACGTTTTACACATGCGCCAAATTGTAGAAAACGATAATGTTCTTATAACTACCGACGCATTTAATAAGATGACGGATTTGTTTCACGGATTTTGCGAAAACTGCATCGCAGCTAAACGAGTGAGTTCATCACTATTCCCTTAAATATAATAATACAATTCAATTTTGTCTCATTAAACTGGGGCAGAGGCATGTTGTACCAGTTTCAAATATTTACATTATTTCAAAGGAACTGGACGATTTGAAAACTGATAAAGAATGCAGTTTGAAAAACTTACACATGTTGAAATCCAAAGTTGTTGCTACAGAGTATGTTTTCATAACTTTTACCATTTTTAGTCGTATATAATGGTTATAATTGCACGTTTTTATCGTTTTGCAGCTTGCTCATCAAGGATTTTGCAGCCAAAAGTCGAGATATCCTTTTATGGCTGATATCTTAACGATTTTTCATTAATTATACTATAAGGGAATAAAAGTAATATTTATTACATGGTGTGATTGGATGAATAACTTATTATTAGGTGCTATTTATAAAAATGTTTCCAACGGGGTAACTTTCAAAATTGAATGAATGAAATATTATATGTATTTACGAGTAGTATTTCAATATAACTGCAAGTGTGTTTTATATTGCGTGAAAGTGAAATATTGTTTGTTGCCAGGAAATTCCAAAATGAATGGTGGTTGTTCTACTGTATTCAGAAATGTATTGAATTACAGAAATTACTATATATTTAAGTTGGATGCGGTTTTCTTTAATTTTCGACCGTACAGCTGGATTCATGCGTGAAGAAAAAGAAGGAATTGTCCACGTTAGTGGAGCAGATAAACGTGTAAGTTTACCAGTCCCACATTTGCAAATTGAAAACCTTATTGTTGCACGCTGTGATCCTGCAGAATGGGATAGCATAGTCTGCGTATAAAGTAATTATTTTAGCAATTGAGAAGATTAATTCTCTGGTTTTCTCTCAGCGAGTGCAGAAATAAGACCGAAGAACTGTCGATCGCGTTGCGGGATCGCGAAGTCCTTCACAAGGTGGGCGAATTCCGCCGTATTTTACGTTAATTGCTACCAAACGTACGCGGAAATACATCTAAATGAATACTTTGTTTTTATTTAAATATAAAGGCGAACGAAAACCTTGCGGAAGAAAACATGAAGTGCGCCGAAAGGATCTCGAAACTGGAGAACGACATGTTGGCCGCCAAGGTTTGTTGGCTTTTGTTGTTTCACCCGACTGCGTACGTACGTAATAATCGTTAAGTTCATATTTTCAGACTATGGAAGATCAATATAAGGAGAGGTTAAAACAGATGGAATCGGAGGAAGACGCGAAAGATCGATCGCTGGAGCAACTTCGCAAGCAACTTCAGGTCGCCAAGAAGGACGCGACGGCCGCTACCAAGTCGGCAGGTATTTCCTCAACTTACTTCATCTTTTTGATTGTCTTTGAACTTCCTCTATGTCTAGAAAGGGAATCGATCCAGTTCAGGTGTTAGATAACATGTTTAACAAAAATCCAGCTTAATTATTATTTCAACGGGGACTATTTCCTGTAATCCTATTGGAGTCGGTTTCGAATACACGAGCCAATCCGTGCGATGTATTCGAAACACGCCATTGTTATTTATTTATCTGTTTAACACTCATTACGTTGCATATACAGGGTGTTTCTAAACTACAGGGACAAACTGACAGGGCATATTCCCTGCATGAAAACAAGACAAAGTTCCTATAAAGTCGGACCTACATATCTTTATTAGGAACGCGTAATGAATCATCAATGGAAAGATGCGGGGAGCATGAATTATGCATGTCACATTTTACGTAGGTCCTACTTAAAAACCTAAGCGTTTGGGGACATGGGTTCATAGGAACTTTGTCTTTTTTATGTCAGTTTGTCCCTATAGTTTAGAAACGCCCTGTAGAGCTATGCTAATAGGTTGGTTAATTAATTACTCGATGAGATGAAATGCTGTGTACATTTTTCCTACACTGTCGTCCAAGTAATCATTATTTGATTTTGATCGAAATGAGAAAAGAGTTTCCAGATCAGACCTGGTAAATGAGTTTATAATGACTATGTGGGTTTGGAATTTGACCTTTAAACAACTGCTGGATTCAATATTGTCAGATTTCAGATGTGGGTTTGATATAATCAGATTTCGGTAATTATAATAATAACCTGCGCGGTTATTTCTCACGACGTTATCGGCGTGGATCTATTTATTACGGTAAGAGGTTGAAAAACCGTGGGAAAATGATGGGTTTTTTTTCTTTTACACCCACGTGACGTAAGTTGGTGCGTACTGACAACACGTCACGAAGACTTCCTTTAAGAAAATAACAATCGCGGGAGAATTATTGCACATTATGAGATTAATCCAATCTGGTGCACTTTGCGATTCGCATTCGTGGTCTGCCAGCACATTGTCTCGAGGTTCCAACCGTTTGTCATTCAAGGCTGGGGATTTCCCACCATCAACCTGTGAATTTCAATTTCACATTTGTTAATTAATGTTCACGTGAAATGCAACACGATAAAATGTAGTTACTATAAACGCGGAAAGTCTTCCTTGCGCTTACGTGTAAATAGGTAGGGAATTTAAGGGCGACTAATAAGAGGTGATGCAAACTTGAGAAGCCAAAATTTCCTACGTGACTTCATCGCTTCAAGCTAATTTTAATCCTTTTATTACCACGTGTTGCGTGTTCACTCTTTACACTCGCATGCCTGCGCTGCCTGGTGACCGGCACTCTTTTAGAAACCCGGGTTTGGCATTTTCAAACATCTCATTATTTAATTCGTCTAAAGATTTGAATCCCCGGGTGTGAGTTTCTGTTTAATATTTCCGTAAAATTGAAATTACATAACCGCGTTCAGTATCCGTTCACGCGTAGATGCGAGGTTTCAGCGAGAGGAATATATTACAATTTATTTACTTCATTTCATTTCATGATAGCAGTAACAAACAAACACACACACACACATTGCTGAATTCCGAATTGAGATTACAAACTCTATATATGTACGCGTTGAGCGGAAAAACACTCGTGTTCAAAAGAGAGTTACGGGAAATGTACAGGGAGGTAAATGCGCATGAAGTCTGTATTATTATTATATGAGGTTAATACCACAAATTGTTGGGTGAAAAGCTAGTAATTTCTGCGTCTTAAAAGTGATCGATTTTACAACTAAAATGTCTACAACAACTACATATCTAGTGTGTGTATAATGTCATAATATGCATCAAATACAGGTTTCATGGCAACAAAAAGCGAACAAATTATACGGGAATTCTCAGGAAGTTTGTGTCAATATCAAGAAATGTCTTCAAATACTTATACTTCTGGAAAATTCAGGGAATTCAGAAAAGTTAAAGAAACAATCAGAGGGTTTCTTGGGGAGAGCGAAAGAACAGAATAGGCCTAATTATGGAAAACTCGAGGAATTTGAACAAAATCGAAATATACCTTTAAAATTTGGAAGACAAGACTTAATACTTATCTGTGTCCTCACGAATGAGTCACTCTTGAATGTGAAACTGGGAAACACAATGGAAAAAGACAACAAATAACAGTTTATAGTCAACTATTGAATGACATTTACTTGGAGAAACGTAATTGACAAACAGTTGTTATAGGAAGGATTGGAATGATGCGATAAATTTGGAATGTGCATTGAAGAGAAGCGAGAGCTGAAAGGTAGACTGCAAAGGGCACTCTCTACACCATCTGCTTAGGGTCCTCCGGCTCCATCTTCACAACTTCATAGACCACATCGTTATGCCTGCGAACCTTGCTCTCCGCTTTCCCACCGTCACCGTTCCTGGTCTTCACGTACAGGATGACCACCAGCTCCACGAAGCACACGATTCCCACGATCACCACGTCGTACCCGTAAGAATGGGGCCTGTACACGGTAAGGGCCACGGAGGCGTTGCGTTGGCAACAGTGACTGGTGACCAGCACCATGCACGTGTACAGCCCCGCGTCACTCGCGCTCACTCCGCTCACGTGCACGCGGCTTCTCAAAACCTCGGGCCCCGCAGCCGTCTCCGCGTCTTCCAGCGCCATCTTGTCCGCGTCAAAGTCATCCTGTCCAGGGAAATGCCACGAGATGGACGCGGTCGCGTTGGTCAGCTGGACATCGCACTGTAAGGTCACGTTTACTCCGAGGGCCGCTCTCTTGGACCCTCTGGTGACCGTTACGGTCACCCGTGCCGGGTGGATGCCGCTCGCGTCCGCCTCGCAAGACTCCGCTGAGCAGATACTCTGCTCGATGGCTGCCGGTAAGAAACGCGAAGTTTGGTTCGGGGCTTCCCCTGAACCGGAAGAAAGGTCCTTGTCCGTCGAGTCGTTCCTGTTGTCGGAAGACCAAAGGGGCACGTTGAAGTCGGTAACTACTTCGTCACCGCTGAAGTCGTCGGCCAGGATCTGGTCTTCGAGCTGGGCACCTGCCTGATGATGATGGTGATGGTCATGTGTTGATTTGTAGTGTTTTCCGTCCAAGATGGCGTCGCCGCTTCCGGTCTCCAGTAAGATCGGCTCGCCGTCAGGTTCGGGAGAAGACGTCTGACCGGTTGCCGTGGTCTCCAGCATGGCAATTGAGATGAGGATGATGGTGAAGGAGCTGCACATGATGGTCGGTTCGCACTGGCACTGAGGAAGGAAAGAAGAAGAAGAAGAAGAAGAAATGTTTTGGGTTTCGGAAAGGATTTGGCCGAGGGCCAGCCGAGGTAGGAGCGCAACGCAACGGTGGGCGTCCTTCAACCCACCAGTTGTTGGCCAAGTTGCTGGTAAAGAAAAAAGCAAGGTTTGTTGCTTGGCTGTGCCCGGAGAACAACATTTGTAGTTCATTAGAAAAGTAGGGAAGAGAAGAAGACGGCCCACTTTCTCGAATCACGTGACGCGCATCGAGCAATAATAGCTTCCGCTTCGGTAATTTGTTTTACGATTAGATCATAATAGGTTGCCCATTATCGACGATTGTTGGCAACTTTTGTAGCTGGTAACCTGGCATATAAGAGGTTTTAAAAAAAAATCATAAATAATCCTGTATTAACGTAGCATTTTCTGGATTTGGAACCGCAATTGTCCATTTGAAAAACTGAGTTTGTTATTCACTCAAGATGTGTGTAGATGACAGATGCCTCTTGGTTTTGTTTGGGAAATGTTTAAGTTACTTCCGTGTATATTATGATGATGGGCTTTGTATCATGTGCGATAACTTGAATCGGGGCACGTGTATAGCTACTTCCAACTATGTTTAATGTTGGTAGATAACTATTATCAGTCATTGAACAGACATGGTTTTCACTTGTTTATTTTCTACGATTTAAATTATATACATTTTAAAACAGTTTACTAAATTACACCTTCAGATATTATGCTTATAAAATATAAAGGTACTGATTACCAAATCGAAATGAAAGCGCATTTTCTCATTTCAGGGTGTGTTTTTCTCACGTAGCTCGTTGCATCGGGTTTTTATTTTTTGCATCATTGAGGAAACTGAAAAGAAAAAAAGCTGAAAGTAAAATATTCTTTCACGGTTTGGATGCAAAATGACAATAGACACGTATATACACCTATTGTACAATTTCCTGAATTTACAAAGAGATTGCAAGTCATATATTTGAAAGTCTAGTTTGCGTTCAGTGCGTTCACGGCTGTCTACCTTTGCGGCGGCTTCTTCGAGGTGTTGTTTATTTTCATGGCCCTGAATATGTTTGGTGATAATTATCAGTTGTAAGTTATGAGCCAGATATTTGCGATCACATTCTCCGTGATGCAAATTGCTTACAAAGTTCATGCAAAATTCAAGGATTTGCTTGTATAATTCAAACTCATGACTGTAATTTGGATTTGAATTGCGTGTCCTAATTTGTTATAATTACTCGTAACAAACCATTACATAAGGGTGTTTTTTGGCACCTAACAATTGCACGATGATGAAAATTTGCTGAATCTTTCGCTTCAGTAATGAACATGAAAATTGCTGCCGTAGCCCATGCAACGTAGTTGTCCAACAACTTCTTGTTCTACATACATCCTTCCTTATAAGGCCAACTTGCCAATATAATTGTCAGTTATTATTAATTTCCCCCATTAACTTTCCAAGTATATGAAACATTTCGCTTTTTACTTGCGATGCGAGTCAACCCTTTGAAGCCTGCATTTTTGTATATATTGGTGTGTATTATATAATTAAATTGAGAACATCTAAAGTGGGTCTTTACAGTCCCAAATGGGTTAAAAAGTGGTCTCATGCCAAAAATATTTGAACAATACTGTATTGTTTAAATTTTTAATTCTCTTCTCTCTGATAGAATTTAAATCTAAATTTACCAATTAACCCTTTAGATTTCGGTTTATTGTTGTGCATTGAACTGAGAACATCTGAAGTAGGACTTTAAGTCCAATAACCTTTAAAGGGCTATATAAATGAATATTAGTTTTGTAACAATCCCCTCTAAAACGTCCAACATATAAATATAGATAAAATGATTGCTGTTAACTACAAAAAATGTTTAGTAAACGTATTCATGGAGTTGTTATTGTTTTTTGAGTCATACAGTATTACATCGATATTTACTGAGGGATTTTTTCGCTTCTTCCTTGTGATTGGCTAAAACGACTGTTTCAGGGCGGAGTTTCTTAAGTTTATGACGTCTAGTCGTACTTATGACGTCATAGTGTACTTATAACGTCATAGTGTACTTATAACAGCCATAACAATGTTTTGCAGTTTCCTATCATTTCATTGACAAATTATTACATTTGTATGTCATAAAAGTTTGAGGGAGTGTTACAAATTCGTTTTAGTTCACCGTTAAATTTTGATAGGAATAATTCGATGATCTTCTCTGCAAGTGGTGTATGGCGCTATTAATCTTTTTCCGTCTGTTTTTTTATCTTACAGAGGAATTAAAGAAGTCGCTGCACGAGAAGAAAGCCGAGGACAAGATCCTTCAGAAAAAGAGCGCAAGCTGCAAGGTAATGAATGACGTCTTAATATTTGAAACGCCAACGGTTCTAAGTACTGCGCATAGAAATGCTAGAAATTTTCCTTTCAAATGACCACAGTGGTTTGAGAAGAAGCGCCATCGAGCGATACTTTGCGGAAACTGTACGCGAACTTGAAGAAATGCGGAACCTTTGCGAAAAACTTTCCTGGTAAAAAATGCTTTCAAATGTAAAAATGAAAAATTGGGCGCTTAGAGTTGGTGGCAGTTTAATTCTGTAATTAATACTAGTTTTAATTTATATGCAACGATTATTGATCATTTACTGGTTATATTCAGGTTCATGTGCTTCAATTTGGAAGGATTCTGAAAAATAACGGTAAGTTGGAATGAAGGTTGACGAAACTGTCAGTTATTCTTTAATTGTCAAATTTAGAAAATGCACATTCATATGTTTAATATTTTCACGTTCGTGCTGTACTGAATCACGCTGCTTTTTATAATTTTTGCCATCCAATCCCTCATCTTGTAAGATTTTTGAAATGCGGGACAGTATTGCTCTGAAACTCTTTTATGTATTTATATACAGGGTGTTCCAAAAGTCCCTTTCTATGTTTTGCTGCTCACAAAACTCTTGAAAAGCGTGATAGAGACATGCGGTTTTTTCAGACTACAGGGGCATATGCTGAAGGTTTTGCGTGTGCCATGTGTTTGTGTCATGCAACCCTGCAGGAGAAAGCACAGTGTGTGTGGTTTGGCTTTTTACAACCTATTCCGTCACTCAAGTGCAAAGAAATTACAGAAAAACATACAACAAGGATCCCCATTCGCAGCCAACAATTCAAGCATAACATAAGAAATTTATTGAAAACGGCACTGTTCAAACAGAAAGCGTTCAGGTTGAACTTGGAGAAAGGTTGAGTTCCGTTTCGACCTACTGCGTGCAAGAAATGATGACCACATTCAAAATGGATGACGCACCGATGTAACGTTTCCCTCGAAAAAAAACTTGAGTATGTGCCGAACAGTCTCGAAAAAACCGCATGTCTCTATCACGCTTTTCAAGAGTTTTGTGAGCAGTGAAACATAGAAATGGACTTTTGGAACACCCTGTATATATATATATATGTGCAGCTGTACATCTTCTGCGTTCTCACGTATTGTATTCCGTTCATCTATTTCCAAGGGCTCTTAACGGGTAAACCCTTGATGGTTTACCAAAGATACGTAGAGTCACGTGACAGCAGTTCTGCCGAAGGTAGGAGAAGTATTCTCATTTCAAAGTTATAGTAGTTTTTGCACTGAAATACATGAATCCAGGGTTCGTACCGGCACATTATACAAGTCCTCGTAGTCTTGTTGATGTCACCCTTTCCAAAGCCTTACGTACTTATCAAACTATCAGGTCTAATCCTTGAAAATGCTCATTATTGCTGGAAAAAAATGTATTTAGCACATGGATCTGTGATATTGTACTTTTCTGTCAACAATGTGCACATTTTAGGGAGCATAACCTTGTATGAACCTTGTCAATCAATCGATCAAGTGATGGGTAATAATTACAATGTGCACTGTGTAAACGTAAATCACAAACTACGCAAGGTATTTCAGCAGAACGAACCATATTTTAAAAACAGCAGTCCAGTCGTTGAAAGCATTAAGTTAAACTGAATTAGTCCAATTATAATTTAATTGGTAGCAACCCTTGTATAGTTTTCCAGGATTGAAATGTACGACTCCTTCGCGTGTTTATACGGAAACTCATTATCGCATCTTATTTGAAAGTTAACCCTAGCAATATGACCAGATTTAACGGATATCCTGTATATAGTGATTGCTTAATTGACTGCAGAATGCCAAGATTCAGAATACGATGCGGACGGAGAGAAGCTGGAACAGCTTCTGCTGGCTGAAAGTGGAAATGATGGCCGCAGCAAGGCTGACGCTGAGACGCAAACAATCCCCGGTTCAACCGAAGCCAAATTCGACTGCGATCTCGAAATGGATATCCTCCTGGGTTTGATACGATCCATGGCAGTCTTTCCCAAGAATTTCCGCCCAATTTCCCCACTGCCACCTTCCCCGGTACGTCGCCCGAAGAAGCTTAGGAAGCACTCGAGAGGCCCTTTACTTAAAAGTCCAATAGCTACAGATAAGACAGTGGCAGAGGTTAAGGAAGTTTCTGAAACGAGCTTGCAATCGATTAATTCCCAAAAAGCAATTGACATTTGCGATCCCTTGTTGCCGGAAAAAGATACGTATTCTCATCCTTTAACGCTGGACGTGGTCCTTGAGACGGACATTGCGGTTCTTAAAGGGGCACTCGGGGGTGAACATGTGATTGAATCGGATAATAATAATGAGGACATTTACGTTGCTCATCTGGAAGATCCCCTTGTCGGGTCACCGTCCAAGGAGACGGTGATCGTGAAGTCGCCGCGCAAAGTTGCTGTCGTAATAGATTCCCCTAGCGAGGTTGCACTTTTAGTTCAAGATGCAATTCTTAATCCTTCAATCAACCTGGCTTCGGCGGAAGAAACGGCTGTATCGCTTATTTCTCCTGAAATCTTTCAATCGGATCAAGTTGCGGATGCAGTTCATGATAACTCCAGCAATAACACCTCTGTGAGGGAAAATGGTACCATTGTAAGTAATCCTGAAGTTAGCGCAATGGAAGTTCACATCAAAGCATCTGACTTTGAAGCCAAAGAATCAGATTTGCTGAAAGATTCTCCCGTTGAAGAAGGACCCGCATCCGCGATAGATCCAAACACGGCATCTGTTGCGCCTTCCGGAACAGAAACCGATCTGCTTTATCCCAAAATGATTACTTGCTTGGATCGAGAAGCAAATGCAGTCACCAATGAATCAAATAGCACTTTAGATCTGTTAATTGAAGGATCTAATTCTCCCAATGTCGATCCAAAAGCCAATGAAGATGTAAGTGCTATCGACACGGTTACCAATGCACCGATTGATGAACCTCATTTACAAGATGTTTCGCCTAAAGTTGTTCCTTCCAATCAAGATGAATCAAAAATACCATCCGATTCCCATGTAGTGTCTCACAGCCCGAGCAAAGGAACAGGTGTGCTTATAATTTCACCCAAGTACGTTGTTCTCCAAGAACAAGAAGCTGCTAAAGCTGATGTAGAAGTTGCTATTTCTCAAAGTGCAGAACATTTAAGCAATGAAACTAGTTCAGGAATGATTCATGAAGTTATTGATCGTGCTGGTAAAGTTGTGCCTCCGGTTGCTACTGAAGAGATGGACCAATCTACCAATTTTAAAGCAATTTCGCCTCAAGGTTGCGTTAATTCCAGTGAAGAAGTAATGAAGGAAGTTGGTTTCAATCCAATAACAATATGTGATGCTTCGGATCAAGATCGTGTATTATCTATAGAAACCGATGAAGGTGATCACCAGACTAATAAAGTTGACCATCCAACCGAAGAAACATGTGAACCTCTGTTGATAGACTTACCGCCAACTTGTGTTCGCCAGAAAGTTGCTGAATTACCCCATTCAAACCAAATCAAAAGCCCACAGACTGACAATTTGCTTGTTGCCCCGCTCTCACCGATCCACAAGGAGGATGCAAAAACCTCACAAGTGTCTGGTGACAGGCCTTTTGTAAGCAAAAAAACTTGCGCTGTGTCTTTTTTGAAAGCTGGCAGGGTTTCAAAGCAGAAATTACCCGCGCAGATATCGGTATCGCTTCGCGTGTCTTTCGCGAAACTAGGCAAGACAGCGAGGGAAAGCGGATTTCCCGAAATATATTCCAATCCCGAAATCAGTTTGACATTGGGTGATGAAGTGACTTTGATAAAAGGCAGACTAAAGAGGAAAACTGCTCTTGAATGCCGCAGAAAAACGAAGAAGTCCAAAGTTACCGTAGCGGAGCCCCAAAACGAGAAAGATGTCGAGATAATGCCGGAAGAAAATTGCGAAGAAGAGCTTTTAAGAGTATCAGAGTTTCGTGTTCCTTCCCCGATATCACCTTTGCGTAAAACCCCTCCTAAGTTACATTCAAAAGATACTAAAGCGAAAGTGACCAAACCTCGACCGAGGAACAAAAGCGCAAATGCAACAAGTACGTGTGACGGCTTAGCTGAAAGGTTACCGAAGGCCTCTCGGCTGAACCAAACACGATTCAAACCACCTACCAAACGGAAACTACTGCAGTTAAAAGCAGCAGTTGTGGATATCGAATCTTCCAAAACACCACCAAATATTGACATAGGAGTTAACAATCCATCCACTCAAAGTGACACGCAAGGTTCCCAAACTCCTCCTGTATCGCCGAGGTTGAGTCCCAAACAGCCAATCGATTCCCCAAAAATGCAACAACAAATAATGCCACAAGTGCCTGCAGCAGAGATCGAAGTGGATCTGCCTGATCCTGCAA
>WWPM01010150.1:0-10808 GCA_023279145.1 Glomeris maerens | reverse complement strand
AACGACAACACCCACAACAACCACACCAAAGACAAGAAACGTGCAACAATACGAAGATCAAGATGAAAAGAGGCAACATAAAGTTGAGAATGTTGGAAGAAATCATAGAGGAAATCCTGAGAGACAATTCAATAGGAATCGGGTTCAGACTGGCCAAACTTCACAACAGTTTGTTGCTGGTGAAAGACCAGAAGGAGTAATGGACACGAGTGGGGACCACTTTAGGTTTGGGCCAACAGAACAGTTAGAGTCACACCAAGGACCACCAGATTACCAAATCCCACCCAGATACCGTTTTGGATCCGAGAGATGGGGCTTTAATGATTGGGACGATGAAAGATTTGCAAATGATGGGTTTTTCATGATTCACGTGTAAAATGTATATTTATTAAGTGCAATTGAATGCAATGTAACATTACTGAAATTACTGAGCTGTAAATAAAATATATTATTCAGAACGTTTCCAAATTATAAATATTATTTCATTATATTGTTTGCTTCCCAGTATTTCCCTTTTCTGGAAATTTTCTTATAAATTCAATATCAAAAGGCTTTATATTTAATTTTACAAAATAGTTTTCTCACACGTGCCGATATTTCCTAATAAAATTCAAAATAATTGAGGGGTATTTTTGGTGTATGCTTCCTTGTATTGTAAAGTAATTGGAAGTAATTTTTTAACATCACGTTCAAGGTTAGAACATTTTTTTTAGTTCATCTCGTAAATGCGATTAACTTGATGAGAAATTTGAGAAAAATCTTTCGTTTTCTCACAGAAAAATTGTACAGGAATTGCACTGGTAACAATAAAATAACAATTGTTCCCATGATTGTTGCGTGAACTGCATTTTTCCAGGTGACCAATTTCACTGTGAAATATTTGAATCAACAGAAAGGCGTAGAATGATGCATGCAAATCAATTCATCACATCTAACAGATTTTCTTTCAACTCAAAAAAGGGGGCTCCTTCCGGAAATCCTGTTAAAACCTACAAAACTATTTACAACGGAAAACTGAAATAAATCGGTTCACCGACTGCAACAATAAAAAGTATATTACATATAGACCAACCCAGAAAGACGCTCCATCAATTAAACTTGGTCAACATTTTCATTTGGAAAAATCATGCAAAATTATTTTAAAAATCACGCAACAGGATACTGGAATTAATTGAAGAATTTTAGTTCATGCTCCCACTCAAAACTTTAACTACTACCTTAAAATGTAAGCATTAAAATTTATTTTGTTAATAAAATTATTTATTGGATTTCAAATGTATGTATTTTGCTGTTGACTGCATTTAAAATCCAGGTGAGTTCAACTATATTTTAAGTTCATTGTTGATGTGGAATAATTATGAGTAGCCTATTTGAAATAGCAGCCCCTTATAAAAGTTTGTACACTTTCAATAGTAATTGGACAGTCTGTTTACATATATCACAAGAAGATAACTGGAAACCATGTCGCTCGCCATGCAACAATAAGCAGCAAATAACTAAATGTTTTCAGTATTATTATAAAAGTATAGATAATTTTTTTGAAAAATGTTGGTCACCATGTTTTGAGAATCAAGTAAGTAAGGGTGTACATAGACCTACTATAGTAAGTGCCCACACAAAAAAGTGTTGTTTTTGCCAACAAGTAGAATAAAAAGGAGAGGTTGGTGAACCAAGGAACTCGGCCGGTCACAGACCTTATGTCACAATCAAAAATATATTTCTTACTTCTTTTTTGGTGTGAATTGAGACAAAAGTCGCACACCAGCAATAATTTCATTACGAATTCTTTAGAAAAAAACTTATATTCTATACACAATAGATAACATGCTTTTCCCATATAATGGCTATAATTTACTAAATCTAGTATAATCTGAAAACACGATTTACTTTCTCGTTCATATTTCACTGAACGAAAACATTAGAAAAATCACTTCATTATCTATCTAATTCGTAAACAAAGAATGTCTTCAACTGACCTAAAGAGTTATTTAGTAATAAGTAACGATGTAATACAAATATGTTTTCCTGAGCTTTTTGATCTTTATAATGTGAAATACATACATGTACCTTTTTATCAAGGCAACTTTCCATAACATGCAAATTTAAAATAGCGGAACAGGAAGTAACAAACGTTGGCACACCCGTTATTTCAGATTTTTATGCAACAACTGACTGTATATTCACTCACATCTCTGCAGAAGTACATTATCATATAAAGGATTAATATTTCTATAAATTACTTGTGCATTAATACAAAATGCATAACTGCGCATAATTAATCTAGATAAATATGAGTTTAAAAACTAAGTTTAAATGCATAAAATTTGGTCATTATTATTCAGCTATGTATAATTTACATCTCAAAGTGGGTCTTGATATCAGTTGCATCAACAAATAGTCAACAGTCCATATATGAAATGTCATTACCCACTTGTACTGTTTAAAAATGATCTCATAAAAATAAGGCGTGCAATGTATCGAGAATTAAGCGAAATTATTCTTGCTTGAATGTAACGGTTCAGCGAAAAAAGTTTTGAAACAAGGCCAAGGATACAAAACATGTAGGTCAGTGAGCCACTGCATTCAAGATCATGGCCAAAAACGCAAAAACCTCTATCACTCAACAATATTGGCATTTTGCCGATGTTACTCGAGTTAAGAAATAATCGTTACATGTCTACTTATTACCAAATATACTCAAAAGATGTTCCCCAAACAGACCATTACAATTATACACAGCTACAAATTAAAATCAATTACACTTATTTCTCAAATTATCATACTGTATGTTCATTGTCAATCAAGTACTAACATCGAACATAATATTTTGATCACGCCAAATAAAACACTTTTGTTTTAAAATTAACCAATAAATTATTGAAATCAATGAAAACTACATGGTTACAAACAAACATTATAACGAATTCACGAAATATCGATAACTGAAGGTATTTAAGATGAATGTTAAGCGGTATTAGGTACTACTCCATTTTACAAGCAAATTTCGTTTGATGTACTGCCATCTAGTGAAATGTTCGTCCACTCTAAAGACAAACCTCTCAAACTTGCCCATCGTTTACAGAAATTATGATATTCTGGAGTACAAGTAATCTGAAGCAAATGATCCGTATTCAACAGTACGGAAGTGTTTGGCTGCATATAAATTTCGTGTATTAATTATTGGCGACAAAGTGGTGAGGATAAGGGAAGACATAACTGGTGGCCAATGTCCTCAAGATGGCCATGGCATGGTGCTGCAATAGGATGCCATGCATTCAATTAAAGACTAGCAGGATACAAGGAAGGAGAAGGAGTCGATAACCGCTTGCCACAATTCACATTTTTTCACCACATATTTCCATCCATCCCTCCCCAAAAACCCAAGCACAATGTCTACCTACAAGAGGAGAAGATGCAGTTACTTGTGGCCTACTTTTCTGGCCAGGGTCGAACAAAGCCCCGCCTTACAACATGCTTATATAAAAGCCCAACTTCAACGAGTTTCCCTTCAAAAGACACAACAAATCTAAACTTCACACACCGATCCAAGAAGGGAATTTTAATTGTTTGCTCTTATTCGGGTCCAAGAAAACACAAGGTAGGTTCACTATTTGATTTCACTCGTAAATATAAAAGCCAGCATTAATTTTAATTATATAAATCTGAAATATAACAAAAATAATACTTTGCCATTCACTGCTTGAGACATTTGAGTACATGTGTAGGATATAAACAAATACCAGGTGCTTAATTTTGTCAAGACTAACATAAGTACGAGTACAGATTTCCATTGCCACACTTAAATCAAGAATTCTTAAAAACAAATTACTAAAAATAATTGCACTACCAAAGAGAATTGCGTTTAAACATAAAAATTCATTGCATGTTAAATTCGTATGATAGACTACAAGAAAATCCCTATTTTAGAATAAACAGTAGTAAGTTATTTTTCCCTAAAACGTCTTTTCGATTTTTTTAACATCTATGAGAATGTATACACTATTTTACTTTTTTAAACATTGTCTCAAGGAACAAAAATTAGATTTCAAAATTTTCCTTACCGATTACAATTCACTTTATTATTTAAGATGACAAGACATTGTATGCTCTTTGTCTTCTGTGCAAATGTCAATTTTACATAACCAGTATAATCATGCTGAACTGGAGTAAATGCTAATTCTGCATAACAAGGTTCAAGGCATGATAAGACACACTGAACGATGATGACACACTTCCTCAAGATGTCATCAAACATTTTCAACAAGATTTGTGTAACAATAAACAAAAAATATGAAAACACAGGCCAGTGAATCAAAGCGACTACACTACACTCAGAGTTTGTCAACCTGAATATCAATTAACTAAAGAGGAACCGGAAAGTAACAACCCATTTAGTATCCAAATATTAAAAGTTTGAATTCAGTTTAAAATTTAGTTAATAAAACCAAACAATCTTCTCCAAATAAACCTTACAAATATATGCAATTTATAACATATTTTTCAATTTCAGGGGCACTTCAAAAAAATAAAGATGGTGCCAAGATTTTGGCTGATTCTTCTCCTCATTGGTAATGAATGAATTTATATTTTGCAATAATGCAATTATTTTCACGCAGTTCCATATCATCACACTCAATACTGTTTTATCAAATAGAACTCGTGAACACAAGTTAATTTAATCAAACACTAATAAACCCTTATTATGGTTACTTTTGTAACCGATTGCAGGTCTGCACCTTGTAACGTTCGCCAACACAGAGGTAAGAAACCAATATTTTAAAAAAAAACTACAAATCACTGCAGATAGTGAAAGCTACACGAATCATATATTTCTAGGCGAGAAAAGATGAAGATGAAGGTTCTCCCGATGAAGAAGACGATGAATTCGCAGAGAAAAGGCGTGTAATCGCATCGCGAATAGTCTCGCGGCTTGCTTCCCGGTTAGATCGGCTTTTTGAACCTGACGACTATCTGGGAGGTTTTAAGAACAACGACAGAGGAGACCATTTTGAAGGACCTAAACCTGCCAGGGGTCTCTTCAGCAGACTATTTGCAGCATCGGACGAAGAAACAGCACGCCACGATGAAGAAGAGTATGTCGATGAGGGTGTGGAGCCAGTTGAAGAGGAAGAAGAAGAAGAAGAAGCGATAGAATCAACAACTAAGAGGTCTTCTCCAGAAACAACTAAAAAACCCACTACGGTTCAGAAAAGCTCATCGGCTGAATCTAGCAAGAAGAAGTCGAACACTAGTGATTCATCACCTTCTGAATCCAGAACAGCTAAAAGCTCAGCACCAAGTGGAAAAAGGGAGATCAAATCATCGACTGGTCGCCAGAGATCAAGGGCACAGAATAAAGCTCCAAAAAGACCCATTCAAGAGCCGGACGATGGAAACTTTACACCGTTCCATCCAAGACCACCTTTCCCTGCAATTGAGCTTCCTCCCATCTTCATTCCTTCTGCAGATGGAGACCCAAGAACAAGACCTGCGGGAGTTATTGTTTACCATCCAGTACCTGGCGCAGGACTTCATCACAACCAACAAGGTATGTCAGTACTTTCAATAGTATTACATCCACAACCTATCTCATCATGTGTTTCATCCTACTAATAGCCCAATTTGGTCCATCTGATGAATTCCAAGGGAACTTGGCGCCAAAGCAGCAATTTCAACGAAGTCCCCAACAAGGCGATGAACGCTTCGTTTTTAACCAAGGCTTCCAAGGACCCCAAGGATTCCGTCCAGATGGTTTCCTTAATCAGCAGCAACAAATGTTTTTTAATCCTCGATTCCCTAATGGCAACGGATTTGGCAACGAAAATTTCGGATTCGAAGGTCCACCACGTCCATTCCACAACAACCAAGGTTTCCAAGAGTTCAATGGCCATCAACAGGGACCGCAGCAAGGACAACAGCACGGACCTCAACAAGGCCCATTCCTTCCAAATGAGCACCACTCACAATCAAATGGCCCAAACGACCAAAAGCAGACTCCCAAACCGTCCGCAGCGACATCCAAGCCATCAACAGCATCAACCCCAAAGCAGAAATCCACAAAAGCCCAACCAACCTCTTCAGGCATGTTGCATGTTTCTTCCTAATCCAAAAACTGTTAACAACAACCTGGAAAATGAAAGGCATATCGAAATCTCACCTATAACTGTCTTAAACTATTTCTCTACTCCAGACACTAGATTGTAACAGAATAATTGCCTTTACATAATTCACGACTTCAGTTGGATGTAGTCTTTCTTTTTGCATGTAACCCTTCATTTTCACCACACAGGCGGCAAAGCTCCCAAGAACCAGCAACAACAAGAACACCAACAAGATCAACAACAAAGGCACCAACAACCACCTCAGCCGCATCTCCCAAAGCACATAATGCATCCAGCACTTCACGAGATTCACGGCGCTGAATTTGGCCCACCTCCTTTTCCCCTGCCTCCCTTCCAACAACCACCTGACAATTTCAGCCCCTTCCCTTTCGGCCCTGACCATCGTGGATTCGAACCGAACAACCAAGGGTTTCGAAACAACTTCCACCAACCCGGTCCGCAAGCTGTATTCGCCCAGGAACCTCTTCCATTCCCAACCCCGCAACACTTGTCAACCCCGATGCCATCAGCTTCCACGCTGAGCCCTAGTTTTGCTGCCCCAAGTTTCACAACACCACGCCCATTTACTCCCAACTTTTTATCTCAACCTACACATGTGCCTTTAGTATACACCAGGGATTTCATAAGCACACCGCCTCCTCCTCAGGAAATGAAGCCTTCCGGTAGAGTGAAGGAAAGTACACCTTCGCAAAAAGATAAGAGGACAGAGAATAACAAACCCGAAGGTTTTCATCCACAGAACCAACAAAACAACGATTTCAATCATCAGCAGCAACAGTTCGATCAACAAAGGTTTCAGCAACAGCAACAACTACGCGATCAGCAGCAACAATTCCACCCTCATCAGCAAGGATTCAGTCCAGAACCTCAGGGGCTTAGGCCACAATCTCAAGGATTCAGTCCAGAACCTCAGGGATTTAGGCCACAATCTCAAGGATTCAGTCCAGAACCTCAGGGATTTAGGCCACAATCTCAAGGATTCAGTCCAGAACCTCATAGGTTTCAGCCAAACCCGCAAGGTTTCAGTCCCAACCCGCAAGGTTTCAGTCCCAACCCGCAAGGATTCAGTCCCGAACCTGCACGATTTAATCCCCAAAATCAGAATGGCCCATTTGGACCCCAATTTGGAATTCCCCAAGATTTTAATCGATTTCCCAACCAAAACTTCGATAGCCCTTTTCCAAACAGACCACCCAATTTCAACTCTGAGCCAGAGCAGCGCAAACCACAGCAGCAGCAAAGACCAAAACAAACATCATCCACTCCAACATCTCAAACTCAGAGGCCCAAAGCAGCAACCAAAGCACCATCATCCACAACGTCTACTAAAGCAAAAGCAACCTCAGCCAAAGCAACATCAGCCAAACCCACAGTGACAAAAAGCCCAAGCACCACGCGGCCAGCGACAAAGAAACCAACAACACGGCCATCGACAACTGCAGTGACCATCAACCAACCGGGAACTTTCGGTCACATCAACCATCAGCAATTCCAGCCTACCAGCCATCCACCACCTCATTTCAGCGAATTTGATGATCATCCAGGATTCCAGTCTACATTTTCACCAACTCCATTCCCCGCTTTCAGTTCATCATTCAGACCTCCCAGCAACTTCGATGACACATTCCATTCATCACCACCAGGAAACTTCGGACCACCTTCACCATTCCCACTTCCGCCACCATTCGCACCAGAACCTGGACGCAACATTGCTCACCGTGACCGGCTCATGTCGCCTACAAGCCCTGGTCCATTTGAAGGAAGGACTGTGAGATCATCCTTCGAATCAAGCACTACACGTCCAGTGTCTACCAAATCAACGAGATCAAGCACTGCTAGCACGACTCCGATGCCAGCTAAGACCATCCCGACAAAATCCACTACCACCAGCGGATCGGCAAGTGTGTCTGCATTTTCTGCCGATGTAGCTCTTCAAGGAGATTTCGGCAAGAGATTCCGAGAGAACAGGCGCCTTCGTCCCACATTGGATCGGTTATCGTCACAAGATGACGAGTGAACTGTTGCTGAAGAGGCACTGGTGGCCCATGACAGAAAAACTTGGTGTTGCATTGCATGTATAAAGTACGCGATGCGATCCAACCGTCAATATAATCAGGGATACGAGGATCCCAACAACAATGTTCACTGCACCCACATTTCTGCCAATTTCAAGCTACAGCGAAGCAACAATTGAAAGGCATGTGAAGTAAAAAGTATCTCCAAACTTCCAAATACAGTACCCTCAAATTATTCACTCAATTTGTTATTTCGGAATTCATACAGAATTATAGTCATTGATTAATTCAATGTATGCCAGGTTAACAGGGGCATATCTTGGATTAAGTCTTGCTCAAACTACGTAAGATATTGCAGTAGTTTATTCCCCATATGACAATATCTAAATAAGACCCAAGATGCTGCTAGTTCAAATGCTTATATTTTGATTCATAATTGCTGGAAACTACGAGCTCCTAATGATAATAGTAGACAAGACTCCTTTGCTCGCAACGTGACAACAAACGTGTATTTAATTGCCAATTTCGTTCATATTCTATTTCCTTAATTGGCCAAAATAATAATTGCATTGTACTAAGAAAGATTTTTCAACCAAATAATCATTCTGAATATGTTTACCTACGTCTCATATTCGAATAAGCGTCGTCTTCGTCCTACTTTGACAGTGGGAGAAATCCTTATATAATATCTCGATATCCCCGCGTAATCTTGTTCCGGTTAATTTCAAAGGGCTGTGCTCATTCATTTTCCGAGTTATGTAGTTATCTTTATCAAGTTGCCAATTGACTGTGTAAGTCTGTGTGGCAAGTCACGTGACAAGCCAAACAACAGCATAAAATGTATACTTTGGTTGTACCCAAGGCAAACAACACAAATCGAATAGCTATAGGAAATAAAAGTAAATCAAACGGCCTACCTTTTCTGCTACAAGCAGGTGTGTACACATTTTCTTTACATGTTCGCTTTGTTGCCATACTTCATCCACTGCGGTCTTGTTCTGCAAGGATGCATCAAAAACCAATGGTGCGAGTGAATGTAATGGCGAAAAACTTCCAACATACTAGAATATCTACTGTTTTACCTTTTCAGTTGGAAATTGAAAATGCGAAAAAGGCTTTATGTCGCCAACATTGTACGAGGACTTGGTGTCATGGTCGTTTAATTGGCAAAGGTCCATTTTGTATGGATTGCTTTAACACAACAAGAAAAATAAAACACTTTACCTATCAAAATAGTATAGGGTTCGTACAAGTTTTGCCCCTTGTAAACACTGATGAATCAAAATTGCGTTGTATTTATTTAGAAAAAAACATCGGCTGCAATTTCTATTAAAAGATTGCAAAATTACGTGCATTAATTGCAGTGCATTAATTTTTAAATCATGGTTTTATTCATATCAGAGTATCTGTAGAGACTTTACATAGGTCAGATTTTCTGGAAAGTCCCTTATTATGAGGACATCAAAAAGGTAGAGCTGCACAAACCCTGATATTCCGAAAAATTGCCTACCAGTCAAGAGAAATTTGCTGCACATTATGCTTGCGCAGCGAAATTGAGTTGCCATGAGTCTGTGGAAAAACGAATATTATATGGGTGCAAATTAATGAATGAAGAAAAATTAGCTACAGCATAAACGACTGAATCTGAAATACCTTGACCAAACAACTGTTGCAAAAATTCACTGCACAATTCAGGCATTTGAATTTGGCGATATTGCGAGAGCACTCTTCACATTTGTCTGAAATAATTAAAAGCCCCCAATAACTTAATAAGGAAACAATTGTTCTAAAGTTTGGGTGAGGAAATTTGTAAATTTCTATATAGTTATGTACATAATTTTAAAGATATATCTCACCTTCTGCTGTTCTGAACAAAGACCCATCCTGAGAACTGGAAATATATTCAATTGCATTAGATGACAAACAAATAATCAAGTCAAACACTGAAATTGCCATTACTAGCTGTCGTAAGTGCATGTTTTTAGCGTTTTTCGTGAAAAAAACTAATAATTGAGAGCACATACTTGTCACCTGGCAAATCATTTACACTTCTGGAAGCACCAGACTGAACAGAAGTTGTTGCCTGGAAATCCAATTTTATAATAATTAACAATTTACATGAACGCTTAATTTCTAAATTTAATATTTTATAGATTTACTACCTCATATACTGAACAACTAGCAACTTCAAGCTGAGTTTTTGACAATAACTCTGCACAACCCTCGCAAATAATATGGCCAGAATTCCGAAGAATTGGTCTCCTTGGTCCAAAGGCACCACATCCCTCTGCGAGTAATTAATTAATTAATCATGCAATGTGAGAAGAACGTACGCGTCAATTTCTGCATGCGATATATGTTAATTACCAAAACTTTTACCAAGAATGCCACAAGGCATTGAACATAGTTTGCAAGCAAGTTCTTCAGCGGTTATATTGCAAGAATTAGAATCCATTTCCGGTTTCCAAATGCTTTCATCTGGAACCAAACATCCACACGGAAATCGAGTAGCGCGCACGCTGTAAGCAGAAATTAAATCAAACAGCTGCAGCGAAATAGACAACCCTGTTGCCAAAACGTCGACTTTAGCCCTGCAATACATAGTCGAACTTCCAATGCAAGCGGAATTAAGAAAAATTCGAGTTTCAAGTTTATATCGAAAATTCCAGAT
>WWPM01010127.1:0-29626 GCA_023279145.1 Glomeris maerens | reverse complement strand
AAATTGACATTAAAGTTGGTTTAAAATCGACATTAAAGTTGGTTTAAAATCGACAATTATATTGGTTAAAAACTTACAATATAATGGGCAAAAATTGACAATCAAATGGGTAAAAATCGACAATAAAATCTGTAAAAATTGACAATAAAATACGTAAAAATTGGCAATAAACTCTGTAAAAATTAACAGTAAAATGAGTATAAACTAAGAATAAAATGGGTAAAAATTGATAATATAATGTGTAAAAATTGACTATCAAATGAGTATAAACCAACAATAAATTGGGTAAAAATTGACTATCAAATGGGTAGAAGTTGACAATAAAATTTGTAAAAATGGCAATAAAATCTGTGCAAATTAACAGTAAAATGGGTAAAAACTGGCAATAATATGACCTGTATAAAGAGAAAATGTACCAGAAAGCAGGCTGTAACAAATAAGAGGTCTGCAAGGCAGGCGCGACCTTCTATCTCAACGATCCCTGTCGCAAAAGTGAGCATGCTGCACCCCCTTTTATATACAGTCGACTCTTCCATTCGTTCTAAACAAAGGCGTGGCCTAAAAAACCGTCTGGGATCGTTCGGATAGAAGGTCCGCCTGCGTTGAGGACCTCTTAATTCGGTCAAACTCCAGTAAGTAACATCTACAGATGGGAAACATTGTGGGACTTTGTAACTACACAGTACACTTACACGATGAGAAAAATAAGTAGACATACAAATAAACATTGAATGTCACCAACTTGATGCTCAAGGTTGAACTTCTTATTCTTAATTGCGGCTTTCCTTATCTCATCCAGTAAATAATTATCAAGGCCGTGAAAAATCAATTGTCACCATTATTCATAGCTCGATCGCAAAACCTATTGAATTGGTACATAATACAATTCCCAAAACCAAGACGCGAACTTCTTATTTCCTGTTTAGTGCCTAATTAAACAGTTTTAAGATCCATTTATGAATAAAACAATTGGTAACGGTGTGATTAACCGGTTTGAAACAGAAATCTGCTTTTATAAAGTTAATACGACAAACTTATTGATGAAAAACGAGTTGAAGAAAGTAAATAGCACGTGTGTGTGTGTGGGGGGGAGGAGTCAGTGACGTCACCGGTGGGAAAAGTAGGGCTGTGTCGGAAATAGACGTTTCTAATTAAGGTTCGTTCAACCAACTACAAGAAATACAGATTTGCGGCTGCCACGTTCAACCGGTCACCACCGCAAACGCGGCGTTGCGACTGGTCACGGCCGTCTCGTCACGCAGCGCTCGTCACACTTCCGCCATTACTCTGGGTTACTACTGCCTTTGAAAATCACAAACTTTTTCATTCAAACTTCTAACTTTTCCAGACAAAGTGCAAATCAATTCCTGATTTTTGCTTTAAGAATCGTCAAAGTTAATCGCATCTTTAGATTCATTGAACTCCTTACATCTTAAAGACCCCAACAAGGTAAATTGACAGTCAAATCTTACAGAGTTACTGAATTCCCTAACATCTTTAAGAATTGGCAAATTCCTTGACATCTTTGAGATTTTATCAAACCTCGCAAATTCAAGAATTATTATCAAACTTCTTTAAATCTTAAGGAACTACCGAGTTCCCTCATACGTTAATCAATTAGAAATTTATCAAACTACTTTATATCTTAAGGAATTAACAAATTCACAAATATCTTCCAAGAAATGCTAAATTCCTTGACATCTTTCGAGATTTTATGAAATTTTATCGCATATTTAAGGATTTACAAACTTCTGTAAGTCTTTAAGGAACTGTCTTATCAAACTATTACTTAAATAATAAGGAATTTTCGAATTAATTCCCATCTTAACGAGGTTTAGCTAATTAGACAATTCTTACAGCATTGCCAAAATTTCTAATCATCATTAAGGATTGTCAAATGCGATTGCATGTTAAGGAATTGTTACTGAACAAATTTAAATCTCAAAGAATTCCCAGCATCTTTAAGAATGTGTTCAAGTCTAATTAATTATTTATAAAACTAATTGCCTTGCTTTTCCAGGTGCCCTGGTTGAATTTGTAAACCAATTCTCCCATTATGTATTTACAATTTAAACTGAAATTGAAGTAAACGGACGTGACCATTTGCGCGTTGTGACGAGATGATGATGATGACACCTCAAGTGAAATATTGACGAAGTTCTAAGAAAGTCTGTCCTTTTGGCAACCTCTGCGTGTTTTTGGCTCAAAAGCACCAACTTCTCTTATAGCGCAAACAAGATGGCGGCCAACCGGTGCAAACATTGCTCCAGATGACCCCCAATGACCTCAGCCAAGTCTTATTTTTAGGACGCTGGAAAATAGCAACAGACCCATCCCAACTTCTCACCTTCCTCGTCCCAGAAAAACACGCAAAAAACCCATCCATTTCACGCAATTGCTTGCCAAAAAACCCCCTTAAAGTTGAACTAGACAATTACGTACAATACAGTTCATATTACTCAAGTATTTAATGATCTTCACTTCGCAAACCGGCAATTGCAACTCATATGACCTTGAAGTGGAAGATTCAAGGCCAAACATCGACCTTGAACGGGCGTTCCAAGGTCAAACGCTTCGAGTTTTCCCTCGTTTTCACGCCTCATGTTTCTTTTGACAACCGTTATTGAAGATGTGACTAGACTTCTGGGATCGCCCTGTATTTGTCATTTACTATATGGGTTTTTTGTCAAAATATCTCGAGACTTTTACATGAAATACATGGACCATTTTGCTATTGACGAATTGCATTGGTATTTCAAATATTTGAACCTTTTTCTAGCACTTCTTCAAAAGTTTAGAAACACGCACCGAGGCATGTTGCATCTTTCTTAAATTTTTACGTACTTCTTCCTTGGAATTTCCTCAACAAGAATGTTCACAGGAGGAAACAAGAGCGCCACCTACCGGCCTGCAACGTCCTCATCACTTGGTGGGGGAGAAAATCAACTAAATAATATCGATTTCAGACAACTAATCACGGGAACTATTCGTAGTCAAATGTATATTTCTGCATTCATTCATTCATTTATATATTCATTAATTCATACATACATTCAGTCATTCATTGATTTAAACATTCATTCCATCATTCAAACATTAATTTATACATTCATTAATTCATGCATTTATACACTCACTTATACATTCTTTCATTCAATACGTTATACATTCATTCATTAATTTATGCATTTATTCATTCATTACTTTATTCATAACGAAATTACTTTATTCATTTATACATTAATTCATACATTCATTTATACTTTCATACATTAATTCATACATTTTATGCATTCATTCATTCAATTATAAATTCATTCAAACATTTATACATTCATTTACACATTCATTTATACATTAATTCACACATCTATACATTCATTTACGCGTTTATACAATGAGAAGCAATATACATGCATTTTTGTGTAAATTACTGTTGCAAAAACGTATGTTACGTATTTTACACGGCCGTTACCAGACTTTTGGGACACCTGGTAATGAGAAAGTCTTAAAATCTGACAAGGAATGTCCATCTTTATAATGAAATGCACTTGTAATTTATTGTATATTTAATTTAGTACAGTTAGGTCTACATTTGGGGACAGGAGAAGGGATTGATCTAAATAAGTGGGCGGGGCCGAGCGGACACGCCCACTCGGGAGACAAATGCGGGTCACCACGAGGAAGCAGTGTCCCATTTACCAACTATGGTCGTCTTTTGCCTTCCATACAACAAAAGTGTAGTTCCCAATGAGCTTCTTCCAGATCGATACGAATCGATATTCCGGCCGATGACGTCACCCTACGCAATATCATCACAGTTTCCCACTAAAATCGATCGCAGATCAATACAATTGCAGCAGCCAAAACGATCCCCGAATCGTTCGCAAACCCAGGCCTTGCCCGTGGAACGCACCATGATGACGTAACAAACGTGTTGGCTACCTTTTATTTATACCTCGTCGCAAACCGGGGTTTCGCATGTAGCCACGCCTCCACCAATCAAACACGTTCGATTGGGGATGGGGGGCGTGACGAAGGACTGAAGGTCGGCGGGGCAATCACCCCGACCACGCCCACCCGTCACTCATTCAACCAGTGTAAACGGGATAAAACCGAATCAATCTGGGAGGGGGGGAAGAACGTTCGATTCGAATGTCGGAATTGGGAGATGGCGTCGCCCCCCCCACTTACGGCGCTCTTCGAACGTCACTGCGCCTCGCCCCGCCCCCGGTCGGCGGCGGCCATTCCCATGATGCACCGCGCGCGTCGTTTTCTGCCCTTTTCTCGGCAACGGCTCCACATAGAACCGATCTGTAAACGCCATTTTTCGCCAAATCGCCTCGCCCACAACGTCCCCAGTTCTTCTTTCCCACCAACCTCGTCCCCTTAACCATCCCACGCACTTAAACATGCGCTAAAGCCTACAGGAAACTGTTTTAAAACAAAAACTTTCTTTGTATCTCCTTGCATTACGTCACCCAGCCTCTTATCTCGTGCAACTTCCTTCCAGAAACATCCAAACGTGTAGTTTCTTTCGAGTAAGTTGAAGTTAAAACCCCGAAATGCCATCAAAGTTGGCAAATTATGCTACAATCGATTGCGAAAAAGTGAAAAGTAGGTTTTGGACACTGTTGCTGTATTATTAACATGAACTACTTGCAGTTGTAGACGCAGTTGTTTCAAAACTAGACTTTTTTTCACGCCCTGCTGACCTATAAATACCAGCAATGAGTCACACACTACACAAACTCTGACCGCAAAACTTTCATATCTCTATATAACAATGCTCGAACCTGTAAATACGGTTTAAAAAACAACTTCCGGTGTCATGGCCGACACACGGGAAGTGCCAAACTCATCCCACAGAAAATAACTGCGTTTTTTCTTGGGTTCACACCTCCAAAAATGAAAATATTAGACCGAAATTTCCGCATTAAAAACCAAACAACCATGTAACAATGTAATTTAAGGATAATGTAACTTCTTCTTCTTCATTTCTTCCTACTTCCTTCAAACAATTACCAATGCACTTTGTTTTTGCTCTATATACTTCTGCTTAGGCCCACTGGTCTAATGATCATTGCGAATAACCATTAAGTTAATAGTTACATAACTTCGCAAATTTACTTGCAATGTACAGGGCGGTTCAAAAATAAGGTGGCTTGATACTGAACTCCTCGTTTCAACAGATTGTCTTTTTATCAATTACTTAAGTATATTTTTGTATAATTATGAGGATTATTGTCTTGCTACGAATAATTCTCTGTATTATTGTCATTATTGCAATTAACTATATGGATATTAATGCGCTTTACTAAGTACTACAACATTGCAATTAATTCGGTAAGCATTTTATTTTGCTTTACTAAGTATACTATCGTAATTAAATGTGCATATTACTATGTAAATTACGAGGTACAACATTGCAATTAACTACGCATATTATGTATTGTTTAGTGCAATATTGTAATTAACTGTGCACGTTATTGTGCATTACTAAGTATAATATTCCCATTAGTTAATCGTATTATTAAACATTACTAAGTATGTATAATACCATTGTACTTAACTATTTACATTATTGCGTATTACCAAGTATAATAAGGGAATTAACTGTGTATATTGTAATTAACTATGCATATTAATGTGCTTTACTAAGTACTATATTGTAATTAATTGTGTATATTGTAATTAACTACGCATATTGTGCATTACTTAGTGCAATATTGTAATTAACTGTGAATATTACGTATTACTAAGTACATATATTATTGCAATTAATTAACTATGCATATTATTGTGCTTTACTAAGTACTATATTGTAATTAATTGTGTATATTGTGCATTACTTAGTGTAATATTGTAACTAACTGTGCATGTCATTGTGTATTACTAAGTATATTATTGCAGTTAATTACGCATATTATTAAGCTCCACCAAGTATAATACCATTTTACTTAACTGTGCATATTATAAGTATAATATCGTAATTAAATGCGCATATTATTGTGTATTACTAAGTACAATATCGTAATTAACTACGCATATTGCGCATTACTTAGTGAAATACTGCGATTACTATGTATTACTAAGTATATTATTGTAATTAACTACGCATATTATTGTACATTAAGTTGAACACGATTATGTACACCGTTACGTAATTAATATAATGTAGTATTAACAAACCAGTCTTTCGGAAGACGTAACAGTGCCACATACGGGCTGTTATTAAAAATGGCGAATTCGGGTCCAAAAAAGGGAGAGAAAATTGAAAATGGATGTTTGGCGGATGAGTCACGAGCGAATAGGAAACGAATGATTTCAATGTGTCAAAATCCGAAGAAACAGTTGTCTTATATCAACTTCCTCCCCGTATCTTTTTCTTTCAAGAAAAACACACATTTCCTCCCAATGCAACTGATAAATTTAGATAAACAATATATTTTACAATATCCGAGATAAATGTCAACAGGAGGACATTCATTCTTCATCTTCTCTTTTTTTTTTAAAGAAAAACTTCTTTTTTGTTTTAAGAGTCTGTCCGTTTAAAAAGCAGCTATTTTCCTCTACACAGTTCACTTACCTTAAAAACCCAAACCACCTTTAAATATTCAGCAAAGATCTCCCATTTCTACTGTTTTTGGCAGCGCCACCTGCGGGTCTTCTCCGTCTACATTCATAATATGTCGCTGACAATAAAAGACGAGCTACTTTGACTGTTGATGGATGATGAAAAACCGTCAAAGTTCATAAGATGTCGTTTATAAAAACCCTTTTCAACTTCTTACCCGTTTTAACTTCAAATTTACTACATGCAAACTTCCCCTATATTGTGTACTACATGCTTAGCTTAATCAATTTTGCTTTATTTTCATTTCATTACTTTGAGCGTTTATTTTATTCATGACAGTAATTGTATTTATTTTTTATTAATTTCACTAATTTGGGTATTCATATGGTGTTAATTTCATTTATTTTTTGCGTTACTTTCATTAATTTGTGTTACTTTCGCTAATCTTAGTATTAATTTCATTAACTAGTGCGCCAATTCCATTAATTTATGTACTAATTCCACATTTGTCTATTATCCTTATTAATTTGCGTATTATTTTTATTAATTTGTGCATTAATTTTATTAATTTGTATTAATTTCATCAATTTGTGTATCAACTTCATTAAATTGTTTTATTTTGATTAATTTCGGTATATTTCGTTTTAATCCCATTAATTTGTGAATTAACTTTATTAATTAGTGTATTAACTTCATTAGTTTATGTATTAACTTTATTAATTTGTATTAATTTCATTAATTTGCCATTAATTTCATCAATTTGCGTATTCACACCATTAATTTGCGTATCAACTTAACTAATTCACGTATTTAATTTGTATATTGAAATGTATTACTATTTATTTTGAATTCACTTTTACATTTATAAGTCTGTATATATTTCTAATTTATTTGCGTACTTATTTATTGCAACTGTATGTAACTATTTCCTATTAATTCTAAGCATACTTATAATTAGTACTATTAACTTTGTAGATTTACGTACTTCGATCCTTAATTTCCATTTAAAAAATTTTGCAATTCCCCATTTTGATTGTTTCACAAACTCTTACATCACCTGAATGTGAATTTCAAAATTCCCAAATCCTCCTCTTACTTTGCGGGTTGCAATAAGGAATTGGCACGGATAATATTATTCAAATCTAAACCGAGATAATCGCGGTCAAAGCGCATTTAAAAGTTTCGCAATACTGAATCGCAAATGATCAGATAAAATAAATCCCGCAGACAATGCATATTTTTAAATTATTTCTATTTTTAAATACAGATAAATAAAGAATATACCTTATCAATTTTACACTGAATGCCATCGTAATCTTCGTATCTAACGAAATGAAAACAAGATTCCTCGCAAATAAATCAACAAATAAGGAGAAACTCATTCAAGGAAAAACGCCAAACCGAAATTGAATTCCCAGTAGTAGACATATTTTGACAAATACAAATTATTATTTGTTTAGCTACTAGTCGATCGACTCAAATAAAACACTGTATACTCGGAAACTGAGTGGGTGTTTGAGTATTTCTTAAGAAAGATTTTAAGTCACGAAAGCCTCGAAGAATGTCAAGTAAAAAAAAATCCATTTAACCGTTAAAAATGTTTAAAATGCAAAAAAACTTACGTAGAAGATAAAACTACGTAAATTTTCAAGTAAATCTCAACATATTAATTGCAAACCAGCCCAAAACTACGCAGAAGTTAAATTAGATGAAGAAAATTGGGAACTTAACTTGCAATTATTCAAAAACTTTCATTTTGCTCTCGCATAAACAAACAAAAACAGTTTTCAAAACAGACTTAACCCTTTAAAACCCTCAATTTTTGTTTATTGATGTGTATTCAATTGAGAACATCTGCATCTAGGTCCTAAAGGTTTAAGTTTTGTATTTGTTTTAATAGAAATTAACTGTTGGGAGTAAAAACAAAAACCGTATTTTCCTAAGATAAAAACCATTCAAGATTCTGTTATTAATGCCTTTAAAAAACACGTTTACTTAATAATTCCCACTACATGACAACCCCTACTACCTAATAACATTTGTTTAAACTAATAATAACAAATAACTTTCAATCTGTCGCATAAAACCACAAGTTTACATCTGGATTTTGAAATTGAAATTATGTAATTCCGAAATCAATACATTGAAAACATTTCACCCAAAATTTACTATTTATTTTACAATAAGCTAGTAATTAACCATTCAGCTATCTACTTACCTTTGTTGGAACAATATTAGTAACCCTTATTACCTAATAACAAGTGATAACTGTCAATCTGCTGTAAAATTATAAGAAAAATACATAATATTAATTTTTATAAGAAAAATAATTGATTATTATAAGTATTTACCAGGAAAAAACCTTTACAACTTTATAACGTGTGATATTATACGATAACAGGGGTTTTTTTAACGGATATATGAGTTTATTTGACAGGAGATGTAATATTATTATATCTTTTTAGGGTTTTTCTTTCATGTCGTGGAGATTCAAAACCACGCCTTTAAATTCCGGAAACGAATATCTTCGTCCAATTAAATTCCTCGTATTTACATGCACTCAATTCAGATTGCATATGTGTGTGTGTAATATATTTAAGGATTGGGGCAAAACAAAACAGCAAAAAAGGCATAAATGCGAACGTACAAAGGCGGTCTTTGTATATACGTACTGTAACTAGGCCTATTTTTTTTTAAGAGAAAATCTCTCTTCCAATCGCCTTCCCCCCAAAAAAACCCTTATAAACTGTACAGTAAATTGAGCAATCGTCGCTTATACACGGTATGACGATTGGAAAATAATACGGTAGGTTATTTAGACGACGACAAAGCAGGGGGGGATCGATGAGCCGACGAATCGACCAATCAGAACGCGTTCCATAATTTTCAAATTACGTTCGATTCCCGTCGCGGCGTTCCATTTTTTTTAGGCTTATTACTTACCCGCGTTCGATGCGTGCAAATGTGCGCAGAAAACCGGTCGTTTTTCCGGCCGATGATGACAAAGAGGGACGCGTACGTACAGCGACGAGGCGACTGCACTCGATGATCAACCTCAACAAGCAGCAAACGACCGCTTTCCTCTGTAGCCCAGCCTCTTCTGCCTAAAATGGGCAAGCAGACTGCGTGACGTCACCGCCGGTGACGTCACGCCAACCCTCCTTCCCTCCCCCGCTCCCGCAGGGATTCTTGGAACGGAAACGCAGACGATCTCATCACCGCCGAACCCCTATAATGCGCGCAGTGTGATCGCCCGCTGGTGGTGACGTCACGTTATTAAAGCCGCAAGGGGGAGTGGGGGGGAAGGGAGGAATTAATATGTCGGCGCCATCTGGTAGACGGGGAACCAACTAAGCTAGCAAAAAACAAAAGAAATATCGAACGCTACGGTGTGGGTGTAAAAATGCGACCAATAGACGCGCATCTCCAGGTGGAGTGGGTGGAGAGAGGAACCAGTGAACCAAACCCATCACAGTGCTAGAGCACTGGAAACAGCTTTTCCGTCAGCCAATCAGTGATGAAGGCGTCCCCGTGACGTAACAATGCGTTTTGGGTCGGTAACGGAGGCAGCTTGATGACGTACGTACAATTGTGTTGGGTTGGTGGAAAACTCCTACTGCGCTACCCTACCATGTTTCCCCTCAACCTCGACTATAGCTGCAGCACAACTTAACACTCTGCGTGGAAACATGGCGGAACCAATGAACGCGTTGTTATCAACATGGCCACTCCCTTTACGGTAAAAATGGCGGCGTTCGTTTCGCGTCTCGCACCTTCGCTTGCTAAGCTCCCTTACGTAGGCATTACATCACAAACGCGCGTTATTATACGTATCCTACATTGTCCTTTTTTCTTATACTCGTTTGTACTTTACGCTTTTTAAGGCCAAAAATGGAAGAAGAATTTGTTTGCCCAGGAATTTTTCCTCGAAGCAGACAACCGGTGCAACAAATATCACTGCTACCATCGGCAATAACATAAAGCAATCAAAGGCGCATTCAACCAGTAAATTTACGATTTAAATTGTGATCTATAAGAAAAATCCGACAAACATTGACCTAAATTTCAGGCGATGGAAAAAACTACCAAGTCCCTGAATATTACCAACACCGCATTTTTAGCTTCGTCGATTTTGAAGTTGCAATGTCCAGATTTCGATTGCCACAACCGTCCAGCAAACCCAAACACTAAACTCCAATAAAATATCTTCAGATTTAGTACTACTGTAGTGCAGTAACTTCAAATAGAATTTGTACAGAGTTTGGAGAGCTGCTCAATAAACAACTGCAAAAATCATTAAAGCCTCATCATTTCATATAAATGTATAATACGCAGTATTAAAGGTGAACTGAAAATGTATTATATTTCATCTTAGATTCTTACCAGAATAACTCCCTTTCTACTGTAGAAGGAAGGTTCAGCATTCTTCAGAACTGTCCTCGAAAACAAATCATAGCTCTGCGAATTGATTAATTTCTATCTTTAAATTTCCCGTGTTTTGCATCGTGTCAAGTATAAAGTTTCACAAAACCCCAAGTCAGTTCACCTTTAAATTAGATTGTTTTCGGAAGTATGGTGACTTACGTGTCAAGAATCACGACTACATATACAGAGGGTCTCTAAATGCATGGTCAATACTTTAGGATATGTTTGGAGTACGCCAAAAGGAATGTATGGTCCAAAGTATACCATTAAAGAATGACAAGGACAAAACATTTCAATAAACAGAAAATGCTGATTGATTATTGGTTTGAACTTTGAACAGCAAGTGTTTCACAAGGGCAGACATTAAGCTACAGTTATTAACGAAAGGTGTTTTTGAACGTGTACAACGATCGATGCATAGGCTGTGTATTATATGGCCAATGGTCATTCCTTTGAGCAGTTACTGCGATTATTATTGCCCTTGTCATTCTTTAACGGTGCACTTTGGACCATACGTTCCAATGTTGTACATGTTTTTAGAGACACCCTTTATAAAAGGATATGAACATTGATGTAAAAATAAAACTTCTGTCAACCCTTTCGTTTCTCGCGAATTTGTTTCCGGAAATCGCTTCACGAGTCAAAGTGCATGGCCATAAAAATTAGTCATTTTTATGTAAAAAGAAATTTATTACCTCGACGCGTTGAGAAGGAAGTAAGACCGTATATTACAAAGTAAAATCGAAGGCTTTGAACGCCTCGCGGAAGCTCTCCGCGTCTTTCGCCTCCTGTTGCGCGGACTGCGAACACGCTCGCCAGTCCACCTTCTCGGGCAAGTTCAGCAAAGGTTTACTCGCGAGAACATCCCTGTCAATCATGAAAACGCACTAAAGATAAGTATAATGCAAAAGCAGAACGGTTAACTGTTAAAAATGACAATTCAATTCTAGCCGAGACTAGATAATTAAAAGTGAACTGACATTGATTTGTAACCACCCTTGGATTTTACACCATGTACTGCTCATATTTAAAATCAAAACTATGACATCTCTTATTTTACTTTTTAAAAAAATTGTTTACGGAGTTATTTACACTTTTTTGGCCTATGGAGCGAGGCTGTTGCACCAATTGAGATTGAAACGCAATACAGTATTGTTCAAACACTTTTGCCTCAAATAGACAAAAATGCAAGTTCGAGTTATCAAAAGAATATAAAAGGAGACGTAATAATGTGTTCAAGTTATATCGATAACTCGAGTTATTGAGGTTCGTTCGACTGCAATCTGATTCGTTACCGCGAACCAAAGATTACCTTCCGAACTGAAGCGGGAAATTGGTACGGATGCGATGCAGGAGCTTTTCGCCCGACGGCAGTTCGACGTAAAAGAAAGGAGCCCCGGGATGAACGATCTATTGGGGGGAGAAAAACCCGTAAACTAACTGCGATCGATCATTCAATGAACCGATCAATCCCTTTTATTAAAGAGGAACCTGTTTGAGGTCGGAATGAGCCGGGATCTCGTTCAGTTCCAACGACTGACTGTCGCCAACCTCCAGAAAGATCTGCTTGATGGCGGGTTCTTTGCTCAGGGGAATAGGCACGACCTGAACCGGGGAACCTGTTAAGTTTCTTCGCGGAACAAAACCAACTTGTAGTAGAAGTTACTTGTATCTGCAGGTGATGAGATCGGTAGTTCCTCTCAAAAACGACAGCCGTACAGCCCTTAGTACGGTAGAAAGTCTCCAGCGCGTTCTTGAAAGTGGTTATCGGTCAAGGTGGTATCGAAGCGGGTTTACGATCGGTTTACGGTATAAGAGGATATCGAGAGATCTCTTCCAAGGCATCTTCGTCCAGACTTACGGTCGAATCGCAGTGTCCGATCGGTAGTATTAGCACGTGTTCGGGCACGAGGCCTCCTTTTGCCAACGCCAGGTACGTCTTAACACCCGAAATTCAATCCAGTACCCGTGTGAAAGTTTTACCGTGATCGAGAATAGTTTTACGACTCACGTGATCGCCGACGCTGACGACCAAGTGTTTCTCGACTTCCGGGTTGGACAGGCAGAACCAACACGATTCCTTGGGCAACACTGACAGACAAAAGAAACTTGTCGTTGTTGCCGCGAAACTGGGAATTACGAGGAATAAAGAATAACCAACATTTGGTCTTGAACTGGCGTCTGCGCTGTTTGAACTGATCGTCTTGACCAGTCCTCTGCCTTTTGTTTCCCGCCGCGCCGTTGTTGCCGGACGTCATGTCGTAAAAGTACTGATGCGGCTTATCGTTCTGCAAAAATGCAGTGCCCAGCTGCCGTCTACGATCACACGTAAACCCGAGTACTTATAGTACATATATCTTACTGAAATCTGCCTGGAGGAAGTCACAGCGTCCAACGGATACGGGCATTCCGTCACGTCCGGCGGCTGCTTCGTCAGCTCCGAGTGCTCCATCTTCTCCAGCGGAGTTATGCTGAACGCGTACAGCCACTGGAAGCGCAAGCGAACGCTCGGGTTAATCTTCCCGTATATATCCGAGTCGGTTATATACAGTGGCACTTCCGAGAAAAACGGAGTCACGGGACCATATATTTTGTCCGTTATTGGGGAGGAGAACTTCTTTTAACACCTCAATCAGTTTGCACTGTCGCACTAAACTGAACGAACATGTTTGCACCTATACATTCTAAGAATACCTGTCCGCTATCCAGAGGGAATAACATGGATTGTCTTATATGAAGGGACTGGGACCCGTAAAAATGTCCGCTATTGGGGATTGTCCGTTAAGAGAGGCCTCACTGTACTGTATACATACTATACCTTTGACTTGCCGGAATTGGCGACTCTCGCCAGCGCGATGAAGCGGGTGACGTGCTTCGGTGCTTCGGCCAAAACTTGGTGATTGCGGTACGGCAGCCGTTCGTAAGATTCGCCCTCCAAACCCGAGAAGTGGTAGCGCGGTAGCAGACAGGTTACGAGCTGCGACATCAGGGCCGACCCGTTCTGATCCGGGTCGACTTTCGTCTACCGATTGAACGATAAACCCGATTCATCATTTGCCAAATTCGTCTACACTTCCATTCTTTAAATAGTATATTAGATCGTTAAACTGTCAGGTTTCCATTTTCCCCATGATTATTGGATCGGAACAGTCCAATCTCGATATAACAAACTCCACCAGGATGGGAAACCCGTTCGTTACACAAAAGTGTATTACTTTTTACACTTTTTTCTCACTTCTAGCTGGCTTTTTATGATACCTAGCAGTTTTTTACCAACTGAAATGCAATTTTTACCTTCAACAATTCTTCTGTCTTCCACTGAACACCAGAAATATAACTCAAGTCATCTTAATTCTTATTTTGATGAAAGTGACAACACGCGATAGAGTAATTTTCAAGTTAATTTGACAGCAATAGATTTTAACTTTTGACATCGAATTGCCGTTCGTTATAAACGGAGTCATTTAGACTGTGTATATGTAGTACCGTGCCGTACCGGTTTCCCAGCAAACTTGCTAATGCCCTTTGGCCACTGGGAAGTCAGAAGGATGTCTACACCTCTGAACTGCTTCTTCGTATTCGTGAGCGCGATCTGCAACTCCTTCACGTCTTCCGAGCAGAAATGCGTATTGTCCGACCTGTCCTTCTTGCTTTCGATGCCGCTAAGGTACGCTATCTGCAACCCTCCTCCCGCAGACAGCAGGCCCTTCTTACCTGCACACAAACGCAAACCAACATTCTTCAGCAGCCGTTGCTTTTATTCAAAGCGCGCAATTATACGAGGAGAACTTGACAAGGTTCCGTAACGAAGCTTTCGCCAGGTTAATCCTAGTTATTTTTGTGACAAAATAACTGAATTGTCAGTTTGGACCAGCTTACTGAATTACCCCCTACATGCTAAACGTACAGGGGTAATTCAGTTAGGAGGTCTGCCTACAAAAAAAAACCCCGGGTAATAAACAGCAAATTACTCGCAAACCGTGACATAAAATGATCTGTAAATTGGCGGGAACTTGGGTATGGGTGTGCAAAACGTTTTCCAACTGTTGTTAACTATAAATGCACTTGTAAATACAGTAATAAAGATCAAAGTTTACCCAAATAAGTGACATTATGACAAAGTTCACTGCCGTTGACGTCGCCGTATAACGGGATGTGATCGACTTTATTTGGGCCCAGAATATATGTTGGAATAGGAGCTATAAAGAAGAAGAAATCACAATTTAGTTCACGGATGTTTCCCATGCATATAATGCACAACAACACCTTTCTTTGTCCCATCCAAATACTCTTTCCATTCGCTGTTATCATGGCCAAAGAAGTTTCCCACACAAAGTAAAACCTTAAACGTGTATCAGATGAACAATTAGCGTCCTTTACATTAGTATCTGTCGATTGTTTGGTTTTTTTTTTACCTCGAATGGACCGTTTTTCTTCTCCACGAAAGCAACTCGAGAGAACAACTGAGAAAATTTCCCTTCTACGTCGCCGGTTACCAATCTATTTCATGGCGGAATCGTTAAATGCTGCAAGTTTAACGTTAAAAAAACAAAAGAGACGAAGATAATATTACAATTTCAAAGACATTCCAGAGTCGATGCAGACACCCGCAGCGGTACCGACAAAATAAGGGACGAACGGGCAGGGAACATACCACACTGTAACCCAGGCCACACCTTTCAACGGCAAATGGGACAACGCTACCTTTTCAGTCAGCCAATCAGGGACAAAGACAGCTTGATGACGTCACAATGCGTTTTGGGTCGGCAATGTTGACGTCTCAATTGTGCCGGATTGAAAGGAGGCGTGCCGATTGATCCGACCGACCAATCACTGATACCGTTCATCCAACCGACCAACCAGGATCTTCCCGTAGCAAACGCATAACGAACTGGAATCAGGAGTGGATTATTACCAGACGGTAAATTTTCGAAACTAGGCCTATAATTTGAATTTTCATGTGCATTTCCTGCAGTTTCAGATTTATCCATCTGTTTGGCGAATGCATCTTGAGAATATGTCTGAAAGTGCGCGCTTTTACTGCGTGAATTGCGATGTAAAAGTGAACAGCAACGAGCAATGGTTTCAGCATGTTTCTGGGGCCAAACACAGGAAATTGCACCCGCAGACCGCTCACCACCAGCCTAGTTCGTCGCCAATCCGCTTTGCCGCCCCCCAATTTTTGAACGCCATTATCGTCGAAAAGGATGAAGACGTCAAAGCAGTTCTGCAGAAGCTGAGAAAAGAAATGTCTCGTGATGCCCAACGCTGAAAAATTCTCAACAAACAAACGTTTAATAGTACTACTTGTAAATGTACATTCATATTTAAAATGTGTACATATGAATCGTAAAAAAAATGAAATAAAGTCAGAACTGAACCATGATATTTGTCTCGTTCACTTTATTCAAAATATGGTATGAAATAGTCTTGGATCAATAATGACATCTTCAGCCTACTTTAGGTAATTGGGACAGTGGCCAATCACGTCTCGCGTTCACCGGCCCCGCCATATTTCCCCGAAATCCGCCAACATTAGCGACTTCAGAGAATTGGGAGAGTGGCCAATCAAGCCTCGCGTTTACCGGCCACGCCATGTTTCTCCGAAATCGGCATTCATTTATACCGACTTGGAGATAATTGGGAGCTGCCAATCATGTCTCGCGGTCACCGGTTCCGCCATGTTTCCGCGAATTCCGCCAACATTACCGACTTGAGAGAATTGGGAGAGTGGCCCACCATTATGAAACCTCGCGTTTACTGGTTCCGCCATGTTTCCCCGAACCTCTCGCCAGCCAATGCGTGCTACGAACTAGCTTTCTCATGTAAATTTCACGCCAATCGGAACGCAGCGAGCTCGCTGGCCACTGTTGAGCAGCCGTGTATTAGGGGAATAATGGCGGTCGATACAACGTGATTCATCCTTCATCCACGTCATCGTCATGTGATCTTCTCTCTTCTATATTCCTCTTCAGTATAAACTCACATGCGTAAACCACAACACTGCAACTGGTGTGACGTTTATCAGTAAGTTTCACTATATAGTTAAAAGTGTTCTTTCTTCCGATAAAAACTCAATGTAGTGTAGTTTTTATACTTTTAGCGCGCCGGGGCTATTATTATTTTCCTAACTGGGTTTAGTATATTACAAAAGGCGCTGTTATTTGAATTTTACAACAGACGAAAGTATTTTAAATTAAATAACTTCTTATTAAAAAAAATAAAATAATTAACTTAATTAAAATAACAAACTTTAAATAAATAGATGAAATTGAAACCTCGTAATATTGAACTTTAAATTACATCAGATTTACAAATTAAACTTAAAAACATTCCTTTTATTAAACAAATGAACCATAATCTAAAATTTTACTTTATCAAAAGTTAAAGTGAAACTGAAAATATAAAGCTGATAAGTGAGATTATGACGTCATAGTGGGGGCGTTAACCAAAAAATTCATCAAACATTTGACCATTTCGCTTATCTTATATCAGATATCTTGGGCATATCTTCGAAAATGGATGACAGCAAGAAATGGATAAAAGGTGACTTACTTTTCTTTATATATATATATATAGTACGTTCCAGTTCAACATCGCATGGTCACAATGACTAAATTAATCCCTCACCAATGATAGATTACTCGAAATAATTTCCTGACATTTTCAAACGAGTCGCATGCAGTTAAACCACCTTTTGAAATAAACACGACCAAAATGTAAGCATAATTCGCAAAGTTACGGCCTAACGAAAACTCGAATCGCTCCAACTTTGAGTTGGAACCGACTATATGTTATTTTTTTTTTCTCTCCCGCCCTTCCACCACCAAAAAACAGGCATCGGGAACGACGCATTCGTGTGCCAATTGTGTTCGATGACCATCCAGGGTTCGGCGCAATTGATAGCGCACCTTCGCGGCTCCAAACACAGGTCCAAGTCACTACAGGGGCCGCAAATCGAGGCAGGCTTGAATTCAATGTGGCACTGCGACACCTGCAACACTACCATGACAGGCGAAGAACCTTACAGGCAACACGTGGCGGGAAAGGGCCACCTGAGGGCCGCGAAGCTGGCGAGAGGACCACCGTCGTGCCCATCGACATCCTCCCTCTATTTTCCCAGGCCCATTCCTGATTTAGAAAATAGATATTCTAGTAATAATAAGTTGCAGGAATCAAATGCGTTTAAAGGAACTGTGATCCTTGCGCACGAGCCGATCACGAAGGAGCTTTTGCAGCGCCTCGCGCAGGAACGTGCTTAACTAGATGAAAATATTCCTTTTATTATTATTACTATTACCAAGTGTGATGTTAAACCAGTTCCCGCTTTTATTGCTATTATGACTCGGTTTTTACTTTATTTTGTAACAAATTTTGAGATTGGACTTCAATGGACTCCGTGGATTCATTAATTAGATTAGATCACAACTCAGAATTGCACTCACAGTTGTATAATTCATTCGTTGATATTAGTATATTCATTTGACACAACGATTTTTGTCTATTTTAACTATTGAAACTTTGAATATACTACGTTACAATAGTCATTTTATTACAGTGAATTGTATATTTAAACCTAAATTTTGTGTAGTACTGCCCTAAGCATGAAGTTAATTGTTGTTTATGACCGTGTTTTCGCTTTAGTTCAATTGCGACGAACGTTTTGTACCAAAAAATGATTTTTAAGCGAAAAGCAAAAGTAAAATATGAAATGGGTTTGTTTTTTCACATATTCAATGATTTTATACTCGGACCAACATAGCTTGGACATGAGGCGGAGCCTATTGCTGTTGCATTAGTCTCTCCATTGCTCGCTCCTCTTTGTTCTAGGACTAAAGAAATGGGCGCCATCTTGGTTTAATTTAAACAGTTAAATCTATGGTTTAATTCTTTGAAAAGCTAATTCACCCATTAAGATTGAAGTTTTCCTAGTAAACTCTCAAATAAACTGAGCTCAAATACGTACTGCCAAACAAACAGTTTATGTATAATAATACATGCATTAATTCGTTATTTAATTTCAAACGGAAACGAATGACAAATTTGAAATTAAGCCTATTGATTAACTCTCGCAAAATTTGTACACGTTACCTCGTGAAAAAGGGATATTCGTTAAAAATTTTACATTTTCCCTAGAGGTTTTCGTGATTTCAACTTGAAAACACCGATAACATACCTGGAAATAGTAGAAAATATGGATAGATGATGATTTATATTTGCCGGTTTCCTGATTGGCTACAGTTGAAGACGTTCGGGGAAATATGGCGGAACCAATGAGAACGAAACATCTCATTGGCCACTTTCTATATACAAAGACAATTGGAATTTCGGTTTTGACAGTTAAAAAAAAAGATGCGCACAAAGGAAACCGTCAAATAATATCCTGACTACATTTACCCCTGAGGTTTTCAAAAAAAACTTGCAAACACCGATAACATACCTGGAATTTGTTAGAAATGAGGAGAGACGACGCAAGTCCTTCGATGATCCATTGAGGTAGATGTACTCGGCCACTGATTGGCTGCCGTTGGAACGTCCGGAAAAACATGGCGGACCAATGAAAACGTAGCATCGCGTTGACCACTTTCTAATAAAAGAATTGAAATTTCGTTTTGAACCGCAAAAATAAATATGCGAACAACAAAAACCGCCAAAAGACCTCTATAAATTTCGAAATAAAACGCATTTAAGTGAATTGTACATCACTGAATTGTCTGTAAAATTTTATTTGCAAAATCCAGTTCCTATATATTTACCGTAATTTCAAGTAAAAAGTGAAGGGAACTAGAAATGAATAATAAAAAAGTTCCTATCACAATAATCATCGTTCCCCCAAAAAAACACATTTAAAACGCACAGAGATGTCTTGGATGCAGTCGTGTTTATACGTATAATTCAACCTTAACCTCCCGGCCCTGTGAATGAATTAAGTTCATATAAAAAGAAAGGGATCGGAGTAATAAAATAACAAGATTATTCGGTAATTTTGGCTATCCGGTGTATCATGAGGTTTTGCTTAAAACCACGGATATCTGTGATGAACAGCTCGTCCTTCTCGCAGTCGGGATGCGGCACGAACTGAAGCGCGTACGAGGTCTCCTCCTCGACATCTTCCGCGTCACCCGCGTTCTTCTCGCTTTCTTTGGTCGCCAGGACCCTGGCCGCGAGGTCTTCGGCCTTCTTCGGCTTCGAGTGACTCACTTTCTCGTCGGCTTTCGAAGGCTTCGTCGATTTCTCGTGGTTGTGGCTGCAGCTTCGCGACGACGACCTGCGTTTCCTCGACGCGCGCACCAGACCGTCTTGCATCCTTCCCGTGCCGACAACCTGAGCGTTACATATACATCTTGTATATACGAAAAATAATGCCCGTTTGCCTGTAACTTTCTTAGTTTTTGACCGATTTTAAAAATTCTTTCACGGAATTAAAGTTCCGTATGTCCAGCTCACGCGACAATGTTCACTTCTCGACATAGTCCCCCTTTATTAATTCACTCAAGCCATCCCATTACTCATTCAAACTTCCTCTCTTTCATTTCAAAAAAACATTTCATTCTAGCTTAATCCATACAAACTTTTATTCATTCATTCAAAATTAACCCATTTTTAAAACGAGTACATTGGGGAACTTCTGGGTTTTAATCCGTTAGGACTTAAAATTCCCGCTTCATGCATATTATCTCAATTTCACACATTCATGACAGGAGTTGCGTTTTCGCAACAGCAATTGTCTAGGAAATGGCTTTGTTGCAGTACATATACAGGGTGTCCCAAAAAGACATACACTCTTTGGGGCGTTATAGCTCAGCAACGAAATGAGATAGAAATACGAGGTCTGTTTTATTTTATACGTTGAACCTCAGCAACATTCTCCGCTTTCCAATAACACTTCAGTATCCACTTACGTTCTTCGAATGAATATCTCGTCGCCATTTTGTTATCTAAGAGTGTGAAGAGCGTTGCTACGCGTTTCTAGCGCCATCTAGACCATACACACCAAAACTTACATTTCCATCTCATTTCGTTGCCGAGTTGGAACGTCCCAAAGAGTGTATATGTTTTTTTGGGACACCCTGTATATTTTTTGCAGCCTAGGAACAGAAATTCAGCAAAAATTTTAAAGAAAACTGGAACTTGGGGCTTAAATGGGTTAACTTCAATAATTGCAACTTCTATTCATTCATCTGTTACGCTCCAATACTTTCCCGAATAATCTGAAAATGCAATTGACCTGAACACCCAACTTGCGGAAGTTGGAACCGTCTCGCAAATGCCGTCCGTACCAACTCTTCAGCTCCTCGAGCGTGATCTTCTCTAAGCAGTTAATCTGACAAAACAAGAGAGAGATGAAAAGGATCAAGAAACCGGATCAACAACGAGGTTACTAACTTCTCTGTCGAGTCGATCGAAAAGGTAGTTGCCGGAGAGTATTTCTCCCCAGTTGCGGTCCACCTCTTCTTTCAAATGAAGATCCACGCAGCGCTTCAGTTTGATCAGAGAAGTCACCTGCAACCGCAAGGTGTAATAAAAATAAAAACCAACCAGATTCTGTGAAATTCAGAAGCCAAGCGAGGTAAACAAAACTCACCTGCGTTTGAAACTCCTTGTCGGAGATCTTGCTCAGTTTGTCGTTGAACTTGACGAGGAACTCCTCGATCTTCTCGTCCACTTGGGAGCAGCTACGGGTTCACGAAACCGTCATCGCTTTCTCCGCTGCTCGTAAAAAAAACCCGCGAGCGAAACCCACCTGAATTTATCGGCTTGCGTGTGCACCGTCACGCTGAACCCCAACACGCCGAACGTCACCCGGCACATGCAGTTCACGTAGTAGCCCAGCTGCTCTTGCGTCCGCAAGATGTCGAAGCACGGTTCCTCCATGAAATTCTGCGCCAAGAGATACGAGTCATTTTAAAAACACACATACACACAAAAAAGTCACGTTCTAGTATTGCTACAATTGCGAAATGGAACTTCAACTCGTAAAAGACAAGAAGAGCCTTAACGGGGTTCAACTTTATTTCAGCCAACACATTCCCTGTTAATGTGCACGGCCCTTGTCGTATAGCACAGTGGCAATTTGCTGTTCTACTGTATTCGGTGTCGCTTCTAGACCGTATTACGGTCCTTATTAAAGAACCTTTGCGGGAATAGAGATTTTTCTTTTGGGTTTTGCACTATCCTATTGTGGTGATGCGGAAGCGAGCGGACACAGTCTTTAAGGACGCGCAACGTACCAGTAACAGCTCCATCAAGCACGCCTCGTGGATGTTGGGGCACCCAGACTGGTAGTAGTTGGTGACCACGGAGTTGCAGTCGTCTTTGTTGAAACTGGCGACGCGGCAGTAATGCTGCCCCTTCGGCAGCTGCATCACGCGAACCTCTGGCAACATGTTCCACGGCACTTCGCACGTGTTCAACTTCGTCTTCACCATCACGTCCAAGTCCAAAGCGTCCTGCGTAGATGGCAATGTGTTGTAACACGTTTTACTTTGCTCGCTGTCGCATTTGTTTTTTTTTTTTTCGCAAATGTACCAGTTACCGATCGGTTATCTAAAATAATAGGGGAATACGGTAACCTGGGCCGTGATATTGCCCTGCACGAGTCCTTCGACGAGCAGGCGGCCTTTGAACTCCTTGGCGAAAGCCAGAAGCATATCTTTGGTGATTCCCGCGATGACGGCCCTCTTGTCGACCGGAGTCCATCGCACTTGTTGCAGGATCGAGATGCGCACGTCTCTGCACGATACGCACCGACCAATCAACATAAAAAATATACGCTAAGTGTGAACCGACACGGTTTAATAAGACCTCACTCGCGAAAGAGTAACTTTACTGCCAGTGTTAGTAAAAAAATAACAAGTTTTTAACCTTTAAACTGAATTACTCTCACGCTAAGCGTACTGGGAGGTCTACGCATCCTAACTCTGGCATCTAGTAACTCGGAAACAGAACCATCAAACATTTTACACGCGTACGGATAAATGTGTAAGATTTCTCTCCGTCTAGATCTAAAGATTTGTCTGATCCGGAGCCTTGCCCATACACGACACACCAACATCCAGACTTATCCTTCAATTAATCAGTCCTTGCCTAGGCGTAGACGTGGCAACATCGGCGGATCTCGAGATCATCACCACAAACGTGAGATTAACATGACGACCAGGTCTATACCGACCAAATCTTTCGATTTATCCGTACGTGCGTGACCGCCTTTAGAGCTTATTGAGATGTTACAACACCGTGTCGGTCCGCGTTTAAAATCCCAAACTCGTTACTTGCAAAGCTTGCTCGGCTTGATGAACGAATTGTAATATACTTTACTCTGGTATATCTTGATCGCTTTGAAGAGTTCCTCGGTGACGTCGAAGTCGGCGATGTGATCGAGGATCGTCTCGAACAAAGCCTTTTAAATCGTTATTAAGTAAAAAGACAAATTTTAGCGCGCTCGAAGTTCGAAGTTTCAATTCGTCGATCGGGGGGAATCACCGGCAACTTGTGATTGAAACCGTGAAGACTTATTATCAGGCCCGTCTCGTCGTCGCGGATGCTGTAAGAAAGTTGCGCCACGCCGGCCGCGTAAACCCCTTCCTGGATGTTCTGCTCCAACACGTGCACGAAGAGGTCCAGCAGAACAGCGCTAGCAAAACCGAAACGAATCTCCTTTAACGAACAGTAACCGTGAGGATGACGTAAATACTCACCTTTGAGGCGAGCTGCTTGCGATCGGAGATATCAAATGGAAATTTATGTGAGCTGCAAAGTATTAACAAGTAAAACAACGGTTCGTATTCTGGGTTCGAAGGTATCGGTCACTTCACTGACGGCCAACAACCTTTGGGAATGTTGAACCTGTTGTCCTTTTTGTACCAAAGCCGGCTCTGGCTGTTGTCGAGGATCTTAATCGGAAGCTCGGTGCACGGACGGTCCGGCTCCTTGATCTCGAAATCGGTGGCTGGAAAAGCGCAACTCGTCAACTTCTCCTCCCCTCACACATACCCCAGACATTTACAATAAGTTTCGCAGTTTCTAACCGATGAACTTGTTAACCTCGGGGATGTAGAAGTCCGCTCTGGGTTCCAACGCTGGAACGATATCAACGTATTGCAGCAATACTTCGCAACGTATTTACGATAAGAGCGCACTTACTCTTCCACGCTTTCAGCCAACCCGCGTCGATTTCTGAAGCGGCGGAGAGAAGACGTTAAGATTTAGGGAATCGCTAAAGGAAGGATTCCGAGAGGTGCGCGGTCCTTACCTAGTTCTTGGTAGGGGATCTGGTACCAGTGTTCGTAAGAGAAATTCTCGTGGTCGGCCTTTTCGAACCGCTTCGAAAGCACGGCGATGTTGGCGCGTTCGGGCGTTAAGGCGTCCGCGCAAGCCTTTATCACCTGTAACGTGTAGCGACAAAAATGGGTTAACCGGTAGTTATTCCTAAAACGACCGTTAAACGTAAACTGACGAGTACCTCTTCGTCGTACCGGAACATCAACTTGTTCCCCGTAATGTAATCGCACGGCGGGTAGAGCTGCATGTTGTCGCACAGCTCTTCGACGTAGACCACCGGACTCAACTAACAAAACGCAAATGGCAAATTGAGTTCGGATTCTTTGCGCGCGCGAGAGGGTATGGGTTCACCTCTTCGTGCCATCGGAAGTCCATCTCGTCCACGGTCCGGATCTCCTCGTACACTCGCTCCCGAGGACCGACTCTCCGCAGCATCTCGACGTACGTGAAGACTGCGGTGATGACCTCCGAAAGAGAAACACGAAAAAACATGTATTTCTTAAAGGAAATGAGTCGCGTTTTGAAAGAAGCGACATACAACAACGAAAATGCCGGCATTGGATCACAATTCAGCGTATCGTCTTTATTAGCGGCCGTGAAGCCGCTCTAAGAGGCCCTTTGGTACGCGAACTTACCGATTTCAACGGGCATTTAAGGGCTCAATATCGAAACGGGGCTTTACCAAATAAAGTATATATACGATCTAGCGTCTTTTTAAGAAATCGCTTCACCTCGAACAGATGATCCAGACCTTCGTCCGTCAGCTCCACGCTGACGGTGAACGCGGAGTAGCAGGTGTTGTGCTCCATCCCTTGTTCGCCGTTCCCCGACCAGAGATTAAGGGCCCATACCCTGAACGCGACAAAACACGTTTGAGGGTACGCTAACGTTTACCGCGCTAGATACAACTGCTACTACACTCACTTTCGCTTCAAATACGACAGGATGCTTCCTTTGCCTTCGTGGCCGACGAGGAACGACAAGTACTGAAGCGGTTTCACGCGGTAAAACTCCAACTGAGACGGAAGCGCCCAGTTGATCTCGAGTTGATGAGAATTTTTGACGGGAACGACTGAACGCAAAAAGTAGGGAGTGAACGTCGGCTGCGTAATTCACCTGTACGTTCGACCGTACCTTGATATAATTTACGGAAACGCGGCGTATTGAAAGGATCTTTCAAGTCGGAGAAGTTGGGCGGCGGCAATCCGCTGAAGGAAACGAGAAAGTAAGAGACGAGAAGGGAAATCGGTGTATCGCAGTTTCAAAAATTGAAATCGAGACAAACTTGTTGGGAATGGCGCTAAAAATCTCGGTAACCCACTTCTCCAACGTATCCAAAGTTTCTAGAAATGGAAATGCACATACACCCGTTACATTCGCAACAGAATTAAAATCCATAGTTTTCTTAATTCATACGAGGGCGAAACGAAAAGTAATGCCTGTTAGCGTGTAACTTTTTTAGTTTTTGACCGATTTTAAAAATTCTTTCAAGGAATGAAAGTTTCATATGTCCAGCACACGGGACAATGTTCACTTGGCTAATATTCAAGCAAAAAATAAAGTTACAGTTAAAATTGGACAGTATCTGCGTACAAAGATTATAAAACAGTCATACCTGGAACTATCTTATATAAGCGTGTAAATTTTAACATTTAATGTCCCTAAACGAGAATTAAATAATTTGAATCTCAAATGTACGAGTCGAAAATAGTAGTCGAATAAAAACACGTGAAGCCTTTTGTTCAGCGAGAAAAGGATTTACGAGATTTATTCGTAAAATTAAGATGTGAAAGACGAGCAATTGGAATTTTGTAATCGGTGAGAATAAGAATGAAAAAACACTTCCAAAAAGTCTCGATTTGCCACGAATCGCGAGATAAAAAAGGGACAGCGCCGCTAAGACAAACGGGTGAGGAGGATACAAACCACGCGACTGAACGGCGAGCGTCATGTACTGCGCCGAGTAATACCGCTCCCAGAACTCGACGAGCCTGCGACGCACGTCGATCTGCTGCTCGGCCGGCCGGCACTTCAGAGTGGCTACGTTACCTGCAACACATTTGGACCTCTAAGGTATAACAGCAATAGAATTTAATTTAGTATTAAATCGAGGTTAGACTCGCAACGAAGTAATTTTCCTATCTAAATGTTTCCGAACAAGTTTCAAATTCAGGTTGGTTTCCTATTAATCTACGGCGAACAGTTGCTTGCCAAAAAAAAATAAGCGCAAATCCAAAAGGCTTTTGCGGTAAGCGTACCCATCATGAACTTCCTCATGGGGTGTCCTTCCACGGCCAAACTCCCGAAGATCTGCTGCTTCCTGTGATTGTCCGACGGAAGGCTCATCTGAAACTCTTCCCGTCGCAAAGAACACGATTAACCGCAGGCTTAACCGCGCAACGTCAACTCGAAACGCGTACCGCTGTCCACCGACTCGATCTCCCTGTCCAGGCTGTCCTTCCTGAGCAACGGCGCGATGAAGAACTGCGCAAACCTGTTCAGCGCTTCGCAGAAGTGTTTCTTGTGGATCTCGAATTCGAAGATTGTCTGGTTAGAGAAAAAAACGCGCGCGTACTGCGATTCGGGGAGGGTTCAGGTAAACCGAATTTTGCAATTTACCCTCTCGCAGTCGGTGGACGCGTTGTCGCTGCCCCCGTGCCGCTTGATGAACGAGTCGAACGAGTTCTCCGTCGGGTACTTCTCGCTTCCCATAAACACCACTGAGTTTAGAAAACACGGGTTTAAGTTTTAAACGAGACGACAGATTCAAATATGTACCTAGTTTTAAACGTTAACGAGCGAATCAACGAATGTTGGATCGCAGCACTTTCAAAAACTAACTGATTAGGTAGTAGTAGTAGTAAATTTGTTTTCATTTCTTAACTTTACGCCTCGAAAGGGGACTAAGTGATCAGGTAATACAGGGAATCGACGGATGCACCGCGTATAGCGACGGGCCGTACCGTGCTCCAGTAAATGGGCCAGCCCCGGTACGTCGTCCGGGTCGGAGAAACTCCCGACTCCGACGCAAAGTCCGGCCGCGGCCTACGAGAGAAGCGAGTGTGTTTAACGATTTCGCGCGCGCGGTTCAATTTTTGGAGGCCGACCGGACCATCTTTTCGCCTTTGAGACTGTGGACGTCCACGCCGTGCCCTTCCTGGTCATCGTCCTCGTCGTCCTCGTCTTCGGAGCCGTCGACGTCGCTGCCGCCGTCCTCGTCCGCGCTGTCCTCGCCGAGGCAAGAGCCGCCGTCCTCGCCCGAGGAACCGCTACCGTCGTTGGACTTGTCGTCTTCGTCCTCTTCCACTTCCGCCTCGGACCCCGCTTTGGCCAGGTCCGAAATGAGCAGCGCCGTCAAGCCGTTGGCCAACTTGACGCATCTGCGCAGATCGGTTAACCGGTTACCCCAGTTCGCGTGCATTCAAAAAGTCAATTAACGGGGTTGCTAGCCCATCAAATTTCACGCGGCTAATTGAAAATCTGGAGATATTCCGTTTCTCTCTGCATTTTATATTCATCTAACTATTATTCAACAACTGTAGCTAGTTAATTACTCTGCAATATCTCACGTTCCCAATTTCCCATTTTTCAATATTTTCCTAATTATAATTTGTGGTAGCAACCCTGATCAGGTTAAAAAAAAGGAAAGACGCATTTAAGATACCGATATTCTCTTTTGTCATGCTGTGATTTTATTGGGGCATCCATTACGTTGGTTGTTTGGCAAAATGCCCTTTTGCTTTTTGATTTGGACGCAAACTCCTCCTTTTCCTCTTCACGATTGTCATAAAACCTCTTCAATTTGATCGCATTGTCATTAGCACACTTCTCTGTTGACATCCGACTCCAAACTTCGGCGATTACTGGCAAATTACGACGGATTCCTGAAGTTTTTGACGCTAAAACTGCAGATAAGGTCGAAAGTCCATTGAACATGTAACCCTTTTTCCGGTTCCTTTTTGCAACAACAAAAAGCCCCTAAAAGCAAACGCAATTATCTTATTTATATAATCATTAACGACATATAAACATGCTGCGCGATTTAAAATGCAATATTGAACTTAAAAGACCTTGGATTAAAGATTACCACGCACTACACTTCATAAAAACTCGGGCCACATGGCAGAGAAATCGAGGCGCCGGCGAGAATTGACAGATTGTGACGTCACCGGCGATTTCCAGCTAATCGCGATGCGCCATTTCTATTCAACAGCCGTACCGCTATCGCCATGACGTCACAGACCTCTATTTGGCGTTCTAATGGCCGCTTCCGGATTGCTTCGAAAGCTCATTGGTGAAACGGCAATCACTGCAGATATTCCTCAAAGGAAATTGAGGAAAAGCATAAAGCGCCTTAAAATGTGTAAACGGTTAATAAATCTGTCCTTTATAATGTTAAAAATGATTCGGTTGAGCAAAATAAAGTTGCATTCTAAAGCGAAATTTTATGCTATACGGCGCCTCTAGCGGTAGAACGCGATACTTCCGCTTACCTCGATTCCAATTGGTTAATTCAATTGTATTTGGAAGCGGTCGACCAATGAAAATCAATCCTACATCTAGTTTCGCGCTATGCCGCAGGGGGCGCCTTGGCAATTGCGCTTACATTCCGGTTAAGCATCCGAGCACCACGTATTGCCGGAAACGCCAAAGATGTCGGCGCCCATTAGCCACGTAAACAATACTCGTAAAACCATCAAATCACCATATTTCCCATAGGTTTTAACGAATTCCGAGTGCACGTAGTAACTTCTCCGTAAATTGGCATCGCAAAAACTCAAATACTTTTTACTTTGTGCGTAAATTGGTCATTTAAGCCTGAGTAGGCCTATATAGTGCTTGGACTAATATACATGTATAAATTCAAATACAGCTCCAATATCTATAATTTTGGCGTTTTGCGGTAATTCTACTGGAAACTCATCGGTTGGTGTCCGTTTTTATTAGACGAATTTACTTTCATTGTGCTGTGTAATTATTTATTGTTGTTCGCTTTTGAAAAAAGTTTATTTATAAATTAAGGATAAAAAGGGCAGAAATTTGTAATTTTTAGCAATATTACCCGCTTATTAATCGCGTTTATAGTAATTACTGTATTAAATGTAAATTCTATAGCGTTCTATTTAAAATCATAATTTAAAACAAAATGTTTATTAAACCTCCAACTTCTTCCATAAAATTTCTGATTCTGGCTGATGAATCCAGTAAAATAAATTCCCCATTGCCAATTACTCATTCTCGCAAACAGTATAAAACAATAACATAATTCCAAACGATTGAAAACGTCAAGCATCAAAAAGACCAATGGGGGTCTACATTAATTCCTGGATTCTGGAATGACAT
>WWPM01010109.1:452-14688 GCA_023279145.1 Glomeris maerens | reverse complement strand
GCTCCGCGTCGTAGCCTCGCTCCGCGTCGTAGCCTCGCTCCGCGTCGAAGCCTCGCTCCGCGTCGAAGCCTCGCTCATCGTCGAAGACCCGTCCGATGTCGTTGTAGTGGTAAAATAGTTACAACGTTATGTTTCCTTTCGTTATTACTTAAATAAATTTAGTTGAGGCTTCAAACCAGCGTCGTAACACGTAACACCAGCGTCGTAGCCTCGCACGGCCGTCGTCTCGCCGCGTCGTCGTTGTCGGCGTAGCCTCGCGCCGTCGCCTCGCCTCGTCGTCGTAGCCTCGCACAGCCGTCGTCGTCTAATTGCATCGGTCGTAGCCTCGCTCGTCGTCGTCGTCTAATTGCGTAGGTCATAGCCTTGCTCGTCGTCGTCGTCTAATTGCGTCGGTCGTAATGGCGTCGTGACCTTGATCTTGACCGCTACTGCTTCGCTGTAGCTTTACTTGGTGTTTTTATGAACTTAGAACAAAGTTACGTAACATATTACCGCGTCGACATCTTTCGTGGGAAAAGAGCGGCAAAACAAGAAATGTCAGCGCTTATATAGGTAGCTGCGCTCAAAGTAGCGCATAGAGCCCTCTCACGGACACATCAAGAATATGTGTAACGGTTCAACATGCGAACTAACGTACTTAACACGCAACGCTAATGATCCGAACGTGTAATCACAACGTAGTGCATAGAGCCCTCTCGCGGACGCTTCAAGAACTACGTATAACGGTTCAACATACAAACTGACGTACTTAGCACGAAACGCTAACGATCCGAACGTGTAATACCACAACATCTAGAACTTTATCAGGCAGAAGTCATAATTTGGGAGCCTGCACACCGACTTCACAGAAACTCAGAAGCTGATGCTTGGAAACGCTTTCAAAATTCGTTTAGTTTGAAATGCCCAGTCTCTGGACTCAAAAAGAAGAAAGAATCATTGATGAGTACCTACCGAAGCCATATAGGAAAACGAAGGCAGTCTCGACATTCATGCTCAAGTGCCGATGAAGTTTACCAGACAACGTGGTTTGAATTTGAATTGATGGATGCATTCCTTGCACCTATTTATGATCGCCCTTCTACGAAAAACACAGGTTCAACAAATGCATAAACAAGAAACACTGAGGTTAGTTAATGATTTCTAAATTAAATTTATTTACCCGATTACATATCATTTCGCAGTTGATGAAAATAATATGCAAATTGATTTCGAATTTCTTTTGCTTGTGCTCCTGATCGTCTTGCTTGTGTCAAAAGTGGTTGTAAATTATTAATGTCCTGCTGTTCGGTTGAAATGTGTTCAATAATCCCTTCAGGCATGTACGGATTTCTGGAAGTTGCACTCTGTTTGAGAAAATTATGCGTATCTACACAAGTCAGTACAACATGTGTTGTTCCTTCAGGTTTCAGGAGAATAGGTTTTCTCAACACTCTGAAGATAGCAGCCAATATCCCAAAGGTGTTTTCAATGACTGCACGAGCCCGGAAGAGGTGTTGATTAAAAATTCTAAGTTCACCCCTAACTGATGTTATACCGGGTGAGGGTTTCATTAGCCTATTTGACAATGCAAATGCACTGTCAGCCAGAATAACATTAGGAATGGGAGTATTTTGATTAAGTAAAGGTATTGGGGGAAACATGCAGTGTTCTGTACGGAAAAATATGCCGAAACAATGACATTTAAAAACTTCGCCATTACTCGTGCGACCATGGCTCCCAATATCAGTGAAGAGTGTAAAAGTATTTGCAAGATTATGCTGAAACTTTTCTTTTAATTCAAAAATTTGGATCTTGAATTGATTGGTGCTAGTAAAACAACAAGCTTTCCGTCTAATGCACCTGAATCAAGTGAAATCAAATCATAAAAACAATGCAGTTGAGCAGAAAGATAAATTGTGTATACAACAATAAACATAAACAATTTGGAAATTGCCAAGCATCTTTGAAACCCAGTGCAACATTGAACCATTCACCATGAGTACCGGGAAGCTGGAAAAGCGGAATGGAAAAATTAATCAGTGTGTTGCATTGAAAGTAAGCAGCAGGAAAGAATAATTTGAGAAAAGTAATGAACTGTAATTTTTCCATTACTTCCAGACTGACACTTCTTTAGATGCTCATGCCTTGCAATATAGTGAAGAGGAGGAGTAAATTAATGAACAAACTTTTGATAATTATAATTTATACCAGACCGAAACACCAGCCAAATAAACGTTATGCAATCCTAATAGTTTTCACCTGATAGAATCGATTAAGCAGATGGACGTAGCAATTGCTATGTTAAAAAGCATTCTAGAAAAGCCAAAAGAAGTTAGCGAAGTGGATTTATTTTGCCAGTCGTTAGCCAAGAGGATTAAGTTTGAGGAACATGTACGCGATTCCATAATGTGGAATATCGACAATGTCATACAAATACGCGAGCAAGGAGCAGCGTATGTTCCCATGCACACTCCCCTCCACTACGTTATTGTTCCTCAGTTAATTCTAATAATTCCTCCAAAAACAGCAGCAATACTTTCTTGTGTACATCTGCATCATCACTGCGGACCTGTCGCCACCATGGTGTTTCTCGAAGGTTACGCAGTTTGCGTACCGTCTGGAGAAGACTTTCCAGCCTGTGAATGCAAAATTTCTTCATTTGTTCGAATAAGCATTTCTGCAAGTGGCATGTCATTTGTTTCTGCAGCTAGTGCTACAGCAGGAGATTCAGATGGCGTTGGCACAAGCAGTGAAATATCGCCAAATGCTGCAGACCTAACATGCAATTCTTTACGAACAATACCAACTCTGGAACGCTTTGGGGTTGATTCACTATACGCACGTGACTTTTGTGCCATGATCGAATAAGGAGCCTCAGTGACGTTGAGAGTCATGTCCAATTCCTTTGGGCTTTTCTGCCACTTTTGCCCTCGTATATCCGACTTTTTGCCAGTGCGACAATTTTACTTCTTTGCGATTCGGGGGCACCACTGCCGCGCCAGTATACAGCTTCACTGCCAGTACATGGTAGCAAGAAGGAAACGTACATGGACAAATGTAATTCCCCTTTGCTCATGGTCACAGCATGACATATAATGTTAAGAGCCTGCTCGAGCTAGAGAAGTAAATGTCTGAAAACAGCCAAATATTTCACATTTCCATCTTGCAAGCACAATGTTACTAACCTCTGCATGCTCATTCGATATGTAGGTTTTGGCCTTTGTGCAGATGGCTCTTGCCATTGGTGAGCATTGCGTTTCACAAGACCGACTATGTTCTGCAGCAGAATTAGCTTAACATCAGGTCGACATAAATGAGAAGCGTGCTTACGTTTATTCTTAGGGAAATAATTTCCAAAGATCTCTGTAGCCTTTTTTGAATTCGTGAAACATTGCCTGCTGCATTAAGTAGAAGGTCATGATGATGCCATCTACAGGCAATTCTTTCCACTCGTTTCTTTCCTTCACCATCTTGTTCAAGCTTTCGCTAATGTGATTTGTTGCAGATTTCAGTTGAAATGCTTCAAATTTCTTTGTGACTGCGCAAGTCGCATGGTTTAGTAGGTCAAGTTTTAAATATTTGTCTGCGTAATTTCGAAAAAAGTCTGACAAGTACTGACGAAGTTCATCGTACAATTCATCAAAATCCTCAAAACTTTCACATTAAAGCAATTGCTTCATATGCATCACATATGCCAATAGGTCATCATTTACACTGCCATGTGTTGGCACACAATGTTCCACATCTTTCAATATGTGGTTATGGCCCAGAACAAGAGTCTCTCTTGTATTACTACTGATTGCGTTTCTAAACGCATGTTCTCTGTCAGTAGTAATGAGTGTGTTATTCCCGTGTCCTTTTGTGTTAATCAGCTTAGTAATGTATTATCTCCAAAACCTATCATGCACTTTCTCTTGTTTTCGCTGATGTAACATGAACATTACTGGGAAAATTGTGTCTCCTGTGAGTTCCGCATTTTGCATTACTAGGATAGATACGTAGAAATCTCCCAATATATGTTAAATCTCCCTTTGACTTGTCCAAAAATCCTCCATTTAAAATTTCTAACTTGTACACGTCGGTCCAATCTAACACATTTCTTCCCAATTACACGTCATACCTTGACTTGAGCTTCAGAATATCTTGGGACATACGACGAACATTGGCCGAACGCTAAATGTCCATTTCTTTCAGATTTTTCATCTGAAGTCCGCCCTTCCTAATTTAATGGCGTCCCGCCATGGGCAAATCAGGAGGCCGCCATGTTAAGTCAGCCAAGTTGGCTTCAGATTAACTGACGAAATGGTCATTGTCGATCGCCCATTTTCTGATGAAGTTTCTGGAAATTGTGGCTGCCAATCGCAAATTTGATGAAAAACAAGAGTTCATCAAGATATCTTAGACTTGTCTGAGATTGCCGAACGCACCCAATTACATTAACAATTTTTCCATCCATATATTCCTCCAACCAAGTTGCCAAATCCAATCTGAAAAGCCTCCATTCTGCATTCCTATAAACTATTATCCGAATCCACTCTTCTTTTCCCAACTTAAACTTTTGAAATATTATCATTCTACTGTTTCCCAATTTCATCTCTCCTCATTCTATCTCCGTTTTTAAACCCACAATTATACCCCCTTTTGCTCAGATTCCCTTTCCTTTTTATTTGCAATTTTTTCTTTAATTCCTATATTTGTCGACGCCTTGATGAAATTTTATAACTGGTCTGACAAGTTGTTCCTTTGAGGCTGTGTCGTTTTCGCGGTCGTAGGTATCCGCAATTAATTTATCATGCTGAGATCGAGCATTTTTGGCTACACTTTCTGCCTGGTGCAGTCGTTTCGTCACTTTTTGAAGTTGAAACTTCGTGTCCGATGCCATTAAATGCTTTTTTCGTTACACCCGTCAGATTAGAATAATATTTTTTCCTCTTATATTCTACATGGAACTCATAATTTCCACTCCAAGAATGATTTTACAAACTGTGTTTTTCAGAATTAAATTGCTGAAAAAATTATTTATCTTGATATCGTTAATCTTGAAAACCTGCATATATTGAACGTAAATTTTGGCTGCACGTTTGCCCATAGACTTAACATTGCGCTGAACCTCTTTATGTTGAACCCCTCCATCTTAAAACTTGAACATAATTTGAGTCCACTCAATGACATTTCCACACTTTTGAACCCTTTCAAGTTGAACTTATCCCTTTTATCCAACCTGCCTCAACCCCAAACAAAAAGAGTGAGACTTTGCCCATTACCCCTGTACTACTACCCTGCATTTCAAGTCAAGAGGCCTTAGATATGGTTCAAAAATTGAAAGATTTTGCTGTAAATAACGATGTTTCAACATGCTTCAGCATATGAAAGCATGTTGCTGCTCCAGATTGAGAGAAAATATATAATGGGAGACAAACAACTATTCCCTGATTTTCAAGAAAATTCAATGTTTTGTCTCGGATTTTTTTTATTTGTCTAACTTGATCACCTGTATAAGTCGAACGTTTTTTTTTATCTTAGGCGTTCATCTTTGACAGGTTCCACTGTATTATAGACAAAGCTGCAGGTAGAGGTAATAAGGACGACACAATTAACATCGTGCACAGCGATAATAAATGCCTACCTCCTGACAAATGTACGAAAAAATTTTCACGAGGGAGGCCAAAAAACGCCGGATTATCAAAGGGCCGGATTATCGAGGGAGGACTGTACCTATATGTATATATGTATGTATAGGTGTAAATTGGTATTTCTTTAATGATACTTATTACTTTATTTATTTTGGTATTTATTTATCTATATTGTTTACTTATTATGATTTTGTCGGATACTGGGTGAAGTATGGAGACGGCTCGCAGGCGTATGATCGACTTGTGCGAATACAAAACTAAAATGTAAAAATGTGAGATTTCCAATCCCCTATTAGGGGTGAGAATAAAATCTACTACTACAGTAAGAAAGTCATGCAACAATCGACACAAAAGAAATTTGCATAGCCAAAAAACGCAGTGCTGCACAGGTCAAGAGGGGGAAAGGTCGGTTTATTCAACATGTGGTGACACAAGGTCGCCACACATGTTTCATTCAAAAATAGACGATTCTGTAAACCTGCAAAGCGATGTCAACCAGAAAAGCTTTCGTATCTAAAACGTGTCATTGATGTCTAATTGAAATCACTAGTACCTGATTAGCCCTTGTGTATGCAGCATGCGATTGGTCAAATTAAACACATGATAGGTCGCGAGAGCGAGAAATATCTGTTGGCAGCAGATATAAGCGATATCGCAAAATTCGTTCTCGCTAGCGAAAATCGCTACCATGGAAATGGTGACGTGTGAAAATTCGCATGATTTTACTAAAACTCGCTTGTATGGAATCACACCTTTATAATTGCACCTTGCAATACAAAGAAGCTTGTGCGCGTTTCAATTATAATAATTACTATCAGTTAGTATTTGTATGCTACAAAGAGCTGTTCAAATAATTACAATGGTAATAAATAACATTGATGGTTATAAACAGTGAAACTTACCTGATTCGGCTATTGGTTATACAATTGTTTGCTTCTTTTGGTCGGAGAATGGTCCGAAGATCGCCCCCCCCCCCATTTCTTGCAAAAAATTGTCAATTTGTTGCCCTTGATCTTCCTCCCTCCCCATGGAAAAATCTGGCTGAGCGCATATAGTCGAACTAAACCACCGTCTGAAAAGCCTTCCCTTCCTATCCCTTGTGCTCTAGAGTTTTACCTAGCCTTTCCCTTTTTATTGGGTTGTCTTCGGAATTGCTTTATCGTTGAAGTGGTTGTAACCAGTTCAGCTGCCCCCACAAAAAATCGTCTGACTTGAAAAACTTCAGTGTTTCCACAAAGAGAAAACATTCGTCAAAATATTCCACCTGTAAAAATATTTCAGCAATTTAGAATATGGGGAAGTTATGATCTTATTCATTAAATCTAAATGGAAACTATGTTATTTTGCACGAATCATTTTAAAGCATTGCAAAATACCAAAGGTTATTTTCTAACCGGGGAAAGTAACAAAAATGCTCATTTCCTATTTCCTATTTTATCAATTTTTAAAATAAAGTTTTCGCATAATTTTCATTAAGCTTAAAAATGCAAAGTCCTAACAAAATATTGAAATTACCACATTGAATGAGTCGAATGTGCTTAAACAGTCGATATTTCACAGGTTATATTTTTACGGTATACCACATCAGGCAAAAGCTTTTAACTGCTCCCCCTCCTTTCCATGAAATCCTCTGCGAAATTTAAAATGCAGCTTAATACAAAATTTATATAACAAAAATGGCCAAGTACACCCCCTCGAAATGAAGTTTTCAGAATATTTACTATGAACCTAAAATATCATAAGGACATTGTCAATTGGGCAGGTATTTAGAAGCCTGCAATTTTTGCCTTTTTCTGTGACTGTTGGTGACCATTTGGTGATGTCCGATGTGAAGCAGATCTTGCATTCCCAATACAGGCTATTTTCTGGGAAGTAAAAGCTGGCAGTATTAACACAATTTAAGTGATGCCACTGTTTGCATTCTTTTGATCGCCTCCTGCATTCGATCCAGTTAGCGTCTGATTTAATTGCATTACAAATGCACTACTGGTTTTTGGCAGAGGACTGCTTTTGTTCGGGGAGAGGTCACTATTTTCAACCAATTCTGGTTGTGAAGCTATAGAAATGTCAAATCGTGTATTAGCCGAAATGTCATCTTGCCGTCAATGCTTCGGCAATTTTTTGCGTCCGATGTAAAGCTCCAAAAAATCTACATCTTTGCATAAGTTTAAGTTAGTATGCATGCTAACAACTTGTAAAATTTCAGATTTATTCAAAAACATGGTGCATACCTCGTTTGCTGATTTCACGTGGAATGACCCCAATATAATATGGTGCTGATGTGCCCCAAGCAATAGGCTAGTACAATGTCTATAGGGACCCTGCAAGAGAAAAGAGTCGCCGCCCTGGTGGCCATTTCTTGCAACATTGAGCTGGCTGGTGTTTCCTAGTCCTAGCATGTTCTAGCTCAGGCAGGCATTTTAGAAAATAGTTTTACCTAACATGACATGCTCAAAAGTGGGAAAACGTGCTGTCTTTCTGGCTGTGCTAATAGCAGAAAAATACAAATGTGTCTACACCATAAGTAGCCTTAAACTGCATTTGGGAAAGTAGCAGAAAGACCACCATGCACATGGACCACTTTTGCCAGAAGGAAAACATAAGTAGTTTTACAAATTATATAAATTAGTATAATAATGAAATTTAGAGAAAGAGATCCCTGTATAATTTACCCAGTGGTGCAAGGAGAATGATGCACACAATTCAAAGAAATCAAAATAATTAATTCCTCGTCTAAAAATTACATCACAAAAATGTGTGTTGTTTTGCAAACAATAATAGTAACTTTATTAATGCAACTTAGCATGATTCTGGAAATGTAAACTTCTCTCTCCCAAAGCAATTCATCTAATATTTTTTTACGAATTGTCATGCATATTACAACAATTATTTTCAAAAATAACATATGGGTTGAAATTTCCTATCAGAGACTGCATGAGATTTGAATGCATTAGGTTTTGCTTGATTAAGCATCTGCATGATATTTTATAGATATCTGGAAGCACTATTATGGAATTTAATTGAAGTATGAGCATTGAAACAAACTTGCCCTGGAAAAACAAGTTTGTACAACTTTAAGTATTTGCCAAAATTTCACAATTCTGCCGAAAATTCAGTATTTAAAAATGTCGATTTTATGCTTAAACATAAGGCATTCGAATTCAATCATTAGAAAAGCCCTAACCTAGATAAACAAATTCCAGCTGTTTAAAACGATTTCACTTATACCTCAGCTATGGAATATAATGTACAGCTTTGTCCCTTGCCTCTTTTGTACTCATTTTTAGGTTGGAAAAATAATTATAGATTAATAAACATGACACACACATACATGTGCTATACATTGGACTGTAAACAGCCAGTCCAGTTTTGAGCAGGTGGCCACTGGTGGCGCTGTTACTCGAAATTCAGTAGCGCCACCTAGGGTCTGCAGGGTCCCTTTTCCCATTTGCTGCCTCGTCTTAACTGTTGTGAATAATATTGCGTAACCTCTCCCCTAAGATCAAGGGTAGATTTGTGATGCAACAATAATTACGATAATTACCTTGTCACATGGCATTTATCCTGTATTATATATGAGGGGAGAGCAAGAAGAAAGCACTCTGCATGTGCTACACGACTGGTATCCTATTTACGCCCGTAACCAGACAACTTATAGTTTTTCTTGCTGGGTAATTTTGGTCTCGCCGAGCAGATGAGAACTATTTCTGCATTGTTTTCGGAGCAAGTGTTAATAAACGGGAACTGAAAGTTATATCAGTTATGTACCTGAAAAAGTTTGACATGACAAATAAATTGCGTTCAACCGGCTTCGTTTCAACTATCCTCTGCGCGGACACTCCACACTCTGTTAACAACAGTAACATCCAACAATAATATTTATAAGACCACAGACTGATATTCTGTCATTCAGAAATCAATCGTCTAACAATGGGCTTGTTTCGGTACTTTATCACGGGGAAGAATCAGTTGCTATGCCATTTCCATGTGGAAATGGTTGAATTCACTGCAGGTCTTTCATAAGAAATGCCCCATGTGTCTTACCAAAAATCAAAAGCCACGGTCCTTCCGAAAAACCGAAGCAAATTTATGCATCGCTTATTGCAGGAAAAGTCAAAAATGGACAAGACGCTGTGGAAAACGCCAGAAATTGTGAGCAGGTAATGTCCAAAAAAGGGATTTCGAGAATTTTCAAAAAAAATGTAGTTTTTGAAAAATATGTGATATTTTGTTGTTGGTGCTTTTTTATTTTGTAAAAGAAACTCAATTCTACTGTATACATAGAATATTTATATTTCTCTCGTATACTCCCTCCAAGCTGACTTACAGGATCTAATTTTTTAAAAAAATTTCATTTTTTCCTGATGATTTTTGTAAAAAAAATGAATTATTTTTTAAGGTTCGAGACATGTGAAAGAATGATTGTAAAAAATCAAAAAATTCACACGATGCATATACTTTGGACTTATCCGAAGAAAATTCACAATTCTTGAGTCTGCTTCTGCTCTTGCCTCGCCTGTTAGTGTATATCCTACTCAGAGACCTGATGGAGCACCTCAATGATGCTGTGGCTTATGCCACAGATTCAAGTGTTCAATTCTTTTATGACATGGCTTTTCACATAGGTGATTTTTATGTGTCACCACCGATATTTCTTTCCACCATGTTTCAAGGAGAAAAATTGTGCCACTAGCATTTCTCGTGCACGACTAAAAATTATACTAGCGCGATCATGAACAATTTTTGAATTTCGCTAAGGAGCAGTGCCCTTTCTTGGACAATACCAATATTATGTCCATCACAGATTGTGAATTTAACTTGGAAAAAATGTTTCCAAATTGCAGCCAGCTGTACTGCTGGAATCATTTAATCCAAATCATCGTGCACTGGTTAACTGAGCATGTAACTGATAAAAAAACTTAACTTCATTGTAGTACATATGTACAGTCTGCAAAAGCAAAGTTCATTGGAAGACTTTAAGAATGTCAAAACGGAACTAATGGTGAAATGGAATGAAAAATTTACTACATAATTTGAAAAGCACAAGGAGAATGCTTTCAGCAATAATGCCACCTGTTGGATTTTGGAACCATTCCGGCTCTATTGCCCAATTTCACGCATCACCAGCAATGCAGCAGAAAGCTTCAACAATGTCCTGAAATCTTGGCAAGATTGGCAGGAAATGCCATTGGATTGTACACATTTGTCTTTGTTTTTATTATTTAATTTTCACAATCGAGAAATTTGACGTGGCATGCATGGTCAAGGTGACTTCTGCTTGAAGGTAAATATTACGCCAAGGCAGATAATTTATTTGCCCAATAGCAAAGTCATCTCTGCAGACAAAATTCTTGATTTTGTGAAGAATAGGAAAATTGATGATGATACCTACGAAGAAAATTACCTTGATTGCTAAGCTTCTAATTGGAACAGGAAAAGTTTGAAATGTGCCTGCCACTGGAGTATGGGTGGTTACATCACAGAAATAAAGTGATCTTCCATTTTGTGTAAAACTGATACCTGATAAGTGCTCCTGCAAATCGTCTGTGATTATAATGGGAATTACATTAATTTTAAAGGGATATTGAAGGAAGATTGGATTCGAATTGAGGTGATTTTCTCCACCGTAAAATCTGGGTATTAACGGGTTAAAAGGTTTTGTATTATTATTATTACGATTCTCGTTAGAAATGACTTTTGTACAATTCGTGACTTATGTACTATATGTATTTCGTCGCGATGCTGAATTATGTAAGCATTATGTAAAAACCGCTAAAGTGTTTATTAATCTTGCAGACACATAATTCATGTATAATATCGATGTTTATCCAAACATCGAACTTGAAGGCTTAACAAACTAAGCCTATCTATGTATCAGACACCGCCTTATATTTATATAAGAATGCGACACTCATTATAATGCTGTAACTCGACCTGTATCGATTAGCTAGAGTGCCGTTGCTGTTAGTTCTGTATTCCCACGACTAGGTAAAGCGCCACTGTTCCTCCTTGTGATGTCACAACTTTAATTGGTGTTAGCCAGTGCTGGCCCATGTGACCAAGCACCTGCATAGGTCCTACTTCCTTGTATTTGGAATGTGCCCCTACTTCCTTGTCTAACACTAGTCTCACCCACGTAAAATGGTTAGTCCCAGGATTAGACTCCCCCCTTCTATTGATATAATTGGTGTAAATACTAGGGTCTTTTCCTATGTTCCTCAGTGTAGTGAGCTGCCCTCAGCAGCTCCTAAAGGCCTTACAGAGCCTCTCCTAGTGCCTAATAAGCCTAGTGATGATAATCTTGTAACTCTGCGATATATACAAGTTCTGCGTGTTTAAGTACACAGTTAGTTGTTTTGTGAGTGTTAAATAAAGTTTGGTATATTCTACAGGCCCTGCACTAGTCTAGACTTATTGACCCTGGCCACAAAACGTGTAAACCTTGGTAACCCTTCGGTCATCACTGCCAGCGTGTCTCGGACTTGGCCGTCGCCAGTCCTCAGCAGTCGTCTAATTGTGGCAGTCATCTTGGTGCTCAGGAAGCCCAGTGCAGTCCACGACGCAGTTCACCTCGAAGTACACCGAAGAATCAACAGGATCTTCAGGGCAGCGGACATCAGACCTTTGGCAGTCCTCTTCGAGCTCTGACAGCATCTGCAATAAGCCAAAACTCATCAACGTGTCAAGATAAGGAAACTACCTCCATAAGGATATCCTACCACAGATTTGACGAGAAACCTTGGCGTCCATCTGCTAAGCTGTAAATCTTCCTCTGGATGTTCCAAGGCAAAGGCCCAAGCCATTGAGGGGCCCTAGCATCTTCCAGTCGACCAGCCACCGTGAACCAGATAAAGCTCACCCTACCTCTTCTGCGGGTCATAGGCACTCAAGAGACCACCCGAGGGGAACGTGCCCTATCTCCACGAGAATAAATATTGCGTACCTTAAGTTTATCCATTTTGACGAACCGGAGACTTTTAAAATAATGCCTCACCCGAGGTAAGTCAGCCGAAGAGAGCCGGGAGACGACGCAGACTGTCTTAAGAATTGCAATTTCTTTAAAACTGCACTACATATTTTAGAAATCAAAAATACCATGTTCATTAGAATTTCGCGCTGAATTTGAATCTGCACTCAGAAATGAATGAAAGTTATTAATTAAAAAACTTCACAAGCGATTTGGAAACAATTAGCAACAATTAAGGGATTAACTGAAGGGCAAGTATTCCCCCTAGACCTCTGTGCAGTCATCCCCACTATATTTTTTATTCCACAGACATGCAGGGCTCTAGGCTAAATTTACATATAAAACTGTGCATTCCAATGTTGAAATATCAGCAGCCACCAAATCAAAAAAAATAGCTTATTCCAAAAATTGGGAAGATTACAGAAAAATAGTATATAGAAACTTAAAAAATGGTGCATTTGTAAACAATACGTAATTTCAAAAATTTATTCAAAATATGGTTCTAAATCAAGCAACCAGGAACAATCAGAATATTAAAAAAATACGAAACTTGTATTCTATTGATTTCATACAAATATTACAATTGCAAAGAAATTCAAAACATTAAAATTCCACCTTTTCACTAGATTTTTTTAATTTTATTGTGGGAATTCTGTACAAGTTCATGGTAATTTGTAACAAGTAATGAGAAATATACCTACAACATTTCACAATATTTATGAACATTGCAAGAAATAAAAATAGCGACATAAAAACTTGTAAACTCCTTGCCAAAACACTGCAAAGTTGTCATCAAGTCAGAAGGATACCCCACAAACTAGTGATAATGTTACTTGTGCAGTTACTATTTTTATTTCCTGGGAATCTTTGTAAATATTATGAAATGTTGTACATAGGTATACTACTAGAGTCAAAAATAAACCGGACTTTTGCAATTGCTGCCTCCCTATTGTTCAGACAATTACGTCACTGTCAAGACATGTTCCCAGACATATGACCTAGTGTCCTGTGATGTATTTTTTTAATATGTGCGAGTGCGCTGCATGCTGGGACATGCAAACGTAGAGTCTGTGTAGCTTGTTTTCCGGAAACAACTACTAGAGTCAAAATGAACGGAACTTTGTCTGTAGCTTTAATAACACTAACAATGATACTGATTACATGGTTCCACCTTCAAAGTACTGTCCTTGCACTTCAACACACTTCTGCTAATGGCCATACCACTGCTCCAAACATTTTTGGAATCCATTTTTTGACACATCTCTCATGGCTACGGACAAAGTTCAGTTCATTTTGACTAGTAGTTGTTTCCGGAAAACAAGCTACGTAGACTCTACGTTTGCATGTTGTGACGGTCCCGATTTTTTTTCATGTATTTCGGGCCGCACACTGTGTTCTTCCACCGAAAGGGACTGCGGATCAGTACCGGTCATCCGCCTAATTTTATATAATTCCGTACACGGGCTATTAAAATGTAACTCGTCGTTCCGAACACTTTTAGGTTCTATGTTAACAACACGAATTACGCACCGTTTAGGAGTTATAAGCGCTTTTTACATGTACGGTTCCCGCAGCCAACAGGATCGCTCCGGCCACGCCTCCGCGCCGCGTCACAACCAATGGTAAATCAACGCGCATATTACATAGGCTTAAACCT
>WWPM01010095.1:0-20492 GCA_023279145.1 Glomeris maerens | reverse complement strand
CTTCTTAACACTTGAGAAATAATCAAATATACTGATGAATAGGTTACAATATTATTATAAAATGTCAAAATATGTTTAAGTGTGCTGATAGCACTTGCTGAAAGCGGCCTCCATTTCACAAGAAAATGTAAAAATGTATGAAATGGGTATTTACTTATGTATTATGACAAGAATTAGGAACAAATGCATAAGTAATTTAATGCAATTACTTTGGAAATTTTATATGTATAATTTGAATAATGAAGTGAGTCTCATGTTTGGCAAAAACTAATGAGCAATTGCACAATTTACAATTTGCAATACTACATTTGCTTCGATGTGGAAATGATTCTGTTCTGATTTTTCTATTATAGTTTGGATACTGTGTATTGACCATGTTAAATGTGTCACACAATCGATTTCTATGCTGTTATTGTCACGTGACGTTTACAATCAGTGATTGGTGATTTTTTTGGGACCCAAAATCGAAAGCATTCATTGCATATGTACTCAGCAACTGAATTGATCCCAATACTGTTGCAAATTACTGTTAAAATCAGTATTGTAAACAGTAAGTTAATGGAATTAAACACTATTTAAATTCGTATGTAATTGCACCTGATTGTTTCCAAATAGCTCTGTAATTAACAAGAATGTATCAATGAGATCATCGATTAAATGAAGACACTTTAATTGCGATAGCAAATGTGTAATTTGTTATATTGACTGGGAACTGGGGGACTAATGATAATTTTTTTTCCTTTACTAATGCTGTCAGACAGATTGATTGATTACTTGTTCTGGATATTCTCTCACTCCCAAAATCGATGATATCATCGAAAAGTTCATCCGATATGCAATTTTCACATGACACCATATTTTTGTCGATTTTTCTATTACACAGGTCATAATAGTTTTAAAGTTTTGATTTTTATTTACATAAATGCCGATTTTCATACTCCAATGAATGAAAGTGTGATTCGAAATATGTCCCTCAAAACTTCAATATCTTTGCATTATTTAGACACATTATGTCATTGCAAGCACTTTCTTAAATTATTGTAAAATAAGATGTATTGCTTATTAATAAATAAACACAAAACATGTTTTTAACTGTTTCATAAATATATTTGTTAAATTTTTTTACCATTTAATAACAAATATGAGCATCAGCTTTTTAAAATTACTTTGAACTGATTTGACATTGAATTTATCAGTGTGAGCTGTCCCCATATTTTTCTAGCTTATTAATACACATTATAAAGCTTTATACAAATAGCAAAGTTGAATATTACTGTGGGTTATATAAAATTAATTCAACAAATGTTATTGATGCATGCATTAATTTTTCCCATCTGATATGAAAAATATTTGGCACAAAGTAGCTTTGAATTAATTTTGTCCATTTGTGTAAAAACGCAATATTTTTAGAGATTTATGGAATCTGAAATCACAACTGAGAAAGGATACAAAAGCTGCTTTGTGTTATGAGTGCAAACTTCGCAATAATGTATTCAAATTGTAATTGGAGCAAATGTCTTACAATACTGTTGCTTTTATATTACGTATTTGGTACTGGTTTTAGCAAGCTTATATTGCACATGTAAGCTTTAAATATGTTATTATCTGTGAAATGTATGAATGTCGCATGGTCATGTAAAAACGTGGATTTAGTGGTATTATAGGCCACTCACAAGTGTTCCAGAAATTTTGTAATTCAGTTTTGCGCATCACATGGTGGAGGATCTGCATAAATCATAAGCCTTGGTCCAAGGACATGTAATTAACTGCCATGAAATATGTGATATTCCCAGTAAACCTTCGAAATTGTATGGCAAAAGACTATAATTGCATGTTTATTTGCCTATTCAGGATAAGCAATCAAGCAAATATTCGTCGGGCTCTTTAGTTTTGGGCAAAACTTGATGTATAGGATATATAAATACTATACATAGCAAGTAATTTCATACCTTCTTGGATACTGAAAGCGTTTTTACAGCTTAATTCCATTAGCAAATTCTATTCCCTATATACTGTACTATTTTTAATCCCATAAAATCAAATGAAATTGTTATAAATTTCAGTATATTAAATAAAGAACTAAATGGTTCCGTCTCCATCCTTGTTATATCTGTTACTGCAGGTCCCGTAATAAATTTGCATCTTGGTGAATCTCAAAGGAGGCCGATTTCAGCAAAAGTTAAGCTATATTGGCATGCTCCTTTACAGCACAAAGAATGTTTTACCATAATTACAGGATAGATGAAATGTTCAATACTGCAGACATAGCTAACTGAATATATCATGTAGATATTATATAAAGTGTCATTTGCAGGTGTGTGCTGAAAGTGTGATCAATTTCGATTCCAAAATGCAAATGGAGACCACTTTCAGAAACTTTGACGGTTATTTTCAATGCCTGTTCATACATTGGTTATTTACGAATTATTTATTGCATATAGCAGTTACTAGTGAATTTCACTAGTTGTAGCATTATTAGACAGTTACACAAACAGGAAGTTGCTTGGCTCTCGCATGGATATATTTGAGAAATTTGCATGTTCCGGTTGTGCGATTTCATCTGAAGTGTGCTGGACTAGCTTATCGATCGACAGTATATATATACATTCAATTAATGGTAAATATACGAACATCATTAATATGCTCTAGCAGGGCTTGTCTTCGACTAAAATCTTTTTCAATTATGGTTGTACGTACACTCGGTAAAAGTTCATCATATGCAGTTGCAAGCAAAAGTTTTTTTGTGTAGTATAGGCCTATGCATGTGCTAGATTGCTGGAAAGTTTATCTTTAGACCATATACATAACTACTGTGTGTTGTAAATCGATATCCAATTTCCCAATTATTTCTGTGTGGATTCATAATGTAAACCTCGATTTGCCTCACAATGCATCCAGGAGGTTTATGCGAAATTTATATAAGCTACATATTCAGTAAGACCTCATTATAAAAAGACCTTCATTATGCTTATAGGGGACCAACTGCCATCGAATATGCGTACCAAAATGGGCCAATTTTGTTGGTCAGTATCTATTAATTGTTTGCCGTTTTAATGGTCATCCTATTATAAATGCCAAAATAGAATTTGGGAAAGTCACACAATTATCAAATATATGGAATGTGAATAAATTTTTCCATTGCTCGTTGTGATTTCTTGCAAATTGTGCGATTGGATTTATTTGTGCATAGGATTGTTTCAGGCTGTTCATTTCTATTATGCATTTGTAATTGGAAAGAATACAGGTGTAGTCTAACATTTCTTGACTGCAAATTGCAAAGGATTGCTGATGTAAAGGCAGGTTTACTTATAAGAGATTATTACATTTATTAGGAGGTTTTTGAATGCCTTTGAGGAACTTTGTCTATACCCGAAAGAATTTACCAATGGAGCCTATGGGAGGCTAAAAACGCTTCATGTAATGGCTTGCACTTGTGTTACTCCGCGGCCTATTCACCGTAATTCACCTTCTCTATTTGACGATTCACTTGATTCACTTCATTTACATTGAAACATTTCACAACAGTTTATTTAAGAACATTTCGGATTTATTGTAGCAAAGTATAGGAACTATTTCTTGTCACAGATGACGCCATGCCTGATCACGCCCTCCCGTAGGCTCCATTGATAAATTCATATGGGTATAGACAAAGTATAGAATATCATATTTATCTCAAAAAAAATGTATTCTGTACAGTATAGCAGTTTGGAAAAGGAATTATTTGTTTTTGCGATTTGTTTAATGAATCCAAATTTATAATGTTCCTGAAAATGTAGAATTTAGTTACAAATGTAATGGGTAGAACAGTTGGCTTTCCAATGACCTTGATACAACCTCTCAAGGTCACCAAAGGGCACATCGTCAGTTAGCCCCCAACCTTCTTCTTGCTAGCCATGTGTGCTTCCATTCCTTCCAGCTTTATTTACAAAAAACAAGGTGACATAAGACTTATGCCTCACCCGGTATGAAGCGTTTGTAGGAGAATAAAGGTTTCTGTGATTGTAATAAAATGCATTTGTTCACGTGATGGGTAATGTAAATTTAAGGCGACTTTCTTTGGTAACAAATCCCAAAAAATCCAATCTTTGTGGCATTTCATTGGAGTTTTCAGAATCCCCAGTGTGCTTGGGCAAAATATATTTTGCGCCCAAATCAAAGGCTGTGGAAAAATCCTAATTGAGGGGATGGGGATATGGTCCACAATTGATGGCAGTATTTGTTTGTCTTGGTCCCAATGCTCTCGTTGGAGTCGCGGTTTCCCTGTGGACAAATGGAGCCACCAGACAATTGATTTCTTTTTACAAATTTTGAATTCACATATGTAATGACAGCTTTAAGTGGGGCAAATTCCGTGAAGTGTTATCACTTTTTCCAAATTTCTCGTGCAATTAAAATGTTTTCGCAGAGAATTCCATGTATTTCTTAATTTGAGCTGCGTATAGTGCATTTCTCATATACTCTTTGCATGTGTTAGCTTTTCCTTTTAGTTTTATATTCAATCACAAAAATAATAATTTGAATAAATGGGAAAATATCTATTGAAATTTATCAATTTATAATTCATACTTTTTTTTATTTCGTCATTTGATGAACATGAAAAGAAATAAATCATTTGATTATTAAATTAAAATGTGATGTTCTACATTGATCTGAAAATTTGCTACATTTCATAAATAATGGAATAACTCTATGATAATATCTTATTTATGCGCACAGGATAATAAAGGGGTAATGGACATGCAATGTCCCATGCCTTAAAACTCAATTCAATTCTTACTACAAAGGAATCTATTAGCATCATGTGGCTAAATGCATACATAGGTTTGGTAAATGATTTGAAAAGTTTGACTGCAGGCAATTAACTATGCCTTGTAAGATACTGCTGCGTAATGTAGGAAACGGAATTGCACTAATTGAATGACACTTGCATCTGAAAGTACACAAAAATCCTGATTGGATTGGGACCTGTTTGCATTCACTCATTACCAGCCCATTCAAGGGTATATAAAACCATTATTGTTGTTTGGGTAGCAAAAGATAGAAATGCCCCTTTCATTGCATGTGCAGATTGTCTGTTTCAAACTTCTGGAAAATCTCACTTTATTATACAACTAACGCATAGAAACGAATGAAAATTGGGTATTTAATTGTTTTAACATACATGCATTCTCTTTCAAAAAGCTAATAATGATTGCTGAAACAATTTTAAAGAAATGCATGTGAACACAAATGTATCATAATTGAGGATAAGAAAATGATTATTTATTTAGGCCTAGTTACCAATGACATTTCTATAAATAGGAAAGCAGGATACTGTATATGATTATTGCCAAATGTTGCAAGCCACTGATTGGTTGTTGAGATCGTTTGGCCCAGCCAGGCCACGAATCACAAAACGGTGAAAATGGTGGGTCGTTTTCCCAAGCTAAATAAGCCCCTACACTTTAAATGAGGTATATCCTTCCATTGTTTTTTGTCATGACTGGAACCCAACTGAGCTGGTTCTCTGAACGCAAATTTCAGTCCGGCTGGAATTCAAAATGGCGGATTACATGTTAGTTGCGAGTATCATTTGAGAAGCGCCCTCGAGTGGGATTTTCCCACATTGCACTGAACATTGCATGGTGGCCGCCATCTTGTCAAGCCATGAATCAGTCGACAAATTTTCGACATCGGTCCTCAGTCGACTGATTTGCTGACCAAAAAACCGTTCAGTTGACTGAGGCTCGGATGAATTGTCGACCAATTTTTCCAGCCAGTGCTCAGTCGACTAGACAAAAACTAAATTGCCAAATGCGCCCTTTATCTTCGTTCGAAACAGTGGCTTCAATCTAAATCAAAATGGCCGCTGCTGTTGCCATTGTTCGTCCTGAATCTGCCATCATCCGACAGAACGATCCTGATAGGGTGTGGGTAAAACTATCACCAGAGCGAGATGTAGTGCGTGCAATTTTTGAAATCTGGAACCGTAATGCATACGAGTACGGTGCACGGAAAGCAAATTCTCGTTTCATTTCGTGGAATATCGCTTGCATGAAAATGGCAAACCGATAATCGCAGAAGCATGCGATTTCACTGCCAAGCGTGAAATTTTTGCTTTTTCCCCGCTCGTGAAAACCCACCTTAATGCATTTTCTTGTCTTGAAATGGGAATATCGAATTCTATAAACCATAATGTAACAATGCAGGCCTTCATGTGTAACCGTGTCTTTACATTTATCATATTTCCATATGAAATCATTTCCAATTTTGAAATCAGCATTATTTTAATCATTGCATATTTTCATTTTTTTATTGATCCATTACGAGCAATTTAATTTTGTCTTTGATAGGGGATTGGAAATGGCCCATCATACAGGTAGACAGACTATCAGCTCATATTTCATTTCATGTTATATGTAGAGAAAATGTGATATTGGTTTTCCTACACAAAAAAAGAGCACACAAAATATGCTGTGCAGAATATGTACCTAATGGAAAAATACTTCCTTATTTGAATAAATTTCAGGCTTCCCTACTATCTCTTAATAATTGAATCCAAAAACGCATCCATCTTTTCCAGGGTGGATCGAATATCTATCCTCATTGCGGTGTCAGATTATACAGGCCAAATTATGTAAATACTTGTTATTTAGGACAAAAAGTTGAGGGGAAAATGAAGGACATCATTGTTATTTAGGTTTAAGTTTCGAGAATTTCTCTGCCAAGTAGAAAGAAATTTTGTGACAGATATAACCTGGTTCATGGCAAAGTCAGGCCCGATTATGTAAACTTAAGAGGATAGGAGAAATGAGGACCACCTGTTGCCATAGCAACAGAGCGTAACTCGGCAACGCAGATGAGAAGACAAGCGCGTATAACGATGTCACTCGATAAATATATGTATGGAGAAGGATGTTCGGTCTAGTTGCCATTTTATCAATCATTCTTTTCACATTTGACGTATTCCTAAAAATAAATGCAACAGTAAACACCAATTTCTGTGTAATTAGTAATAATAGAGGATGAAGCGAAAGTCTGGTTCTCGGTGGAATATCTCGGAAACAGTGACAGTTGTCATTTGATTGTTTTGCCGATTTTAGCAATATATAGGGGCAATCCAAAAATATAGCACGTGACCAATGACAACATCTTCAAGATTAATCAACATTTAAAAAAAAAAACCGTTTGGGTTTATGTCCCATTGGGTCACGGGTGAATTTATGCCCATTTGCAAACGGATGGTTGCAGCTTCTCTGCCTGACACAAAGCTGGCTTATTTTGGGTTACTGGGTGGCTTAGATGTTAGTCAAAGTGTTCAATGTAGCATTCATTTTGTTTTTAAAAAATTTTATGTAGTAAATATAATTATTTCTCCATCACAGTGAAATAGATATTCATGGAGAAAGTTTGACAATCACGTGACATCTTGAAGTTTGTTCGATTTATAAAGTTGTCACTGTTTAAAGGAAATGCAATGCGTTTCAATTGGCAAGATTTAGAAATATTTATCTGCATAAATAAAACAAATGATTATATCGAAATTAAGTATTTCAGAGTTAATCTACGTATTTTAGAAAACACAAATGTGGATTTTTTTGATCATAATAATCCTTAGAAAGCTTAGAAATGTTTCAAGAATCAGTGCACATGTACACATTAGCAAATGCAGATTTTCTGGATATTTTATCCAAACAATAAAGCGAAATAAGTTAGCTGGCTGTCAGGCAGAGAAGCTGCACCCATGGCGCAAATGGGCTTTCTTACTTACGTGATAGGTCACGTGCGATATTATTTTGAATTAATTTCCTAAATTTTGACTGATAGAACAACTTTTATATTCTACAAATTCAAGTAAGACTTTGACCATTCAATTACTAGGGATTACAAGTTTGCTTACTACTAGTATCTCCATATTTAGGTAATTTTTAATATCCGATTTTTCTGCGCCAAAATCTGACAGCTTCCAACTTAATCCATGCTGCAAACTATGCAAATATGAGTTTCAGAGAACTGGTGCGGTTGTGTTGGGCAAAAAAAAAGGAACGGATGAATGTACTCATTAAAGATTGTTCAACTTTAATTAAATTGACGATGAGTTCAAAACTTGAAACTAATTCATGCAAAGCACATCATGCATGCATGGAATTATGTAGGCCAATAATTAGGGTGACGCATGCATGTAAACTGATATCTTAATGCATAAAGGTCAGCAGCCATCAACCGTATTGCAGATGGGAAATTATACTGTACAATATCAAAATGGAAATTAACTTATGATTGATCTGTAATTATTTTTCAAACGAGAAGCCCAAATTAAGAATGTTTATTATTGGCGACATTTTCACCAGAAACTATTGAAATTACAACATTTTTTTATTTGTATGAATTTATGAGGATGAATGCATCTGTAATGTGTGGGCCACAAATTCGCTTAGTAGAACTCTATACAACTTCATCTTTCAATGAACAGATTATGTGTTGTGATGTGAATTACTACCTGTAGTAGTAATTCTGGTAATATTTCAAAGTAGATTTGCCAATTTGATATGGAATATGTTAAAAACTTTCGACGATTCTGCTTTTCGGCAAATTACCTTGATAGGCTAATTGGATAACTCTCTTTGGATGAGTTGCAACCACTTTAATTCCCTTACTAATGCTGCAATTAATCCATGATACTTTGGTGAAATAGTTACCATCTACTCTGAAAAGGGACTTATCTTGGTGGAATCTGTTTAGGTGATTGTTTTACTTATGATATCATTTTCATATTGGCTGTTTGGACAATAGAATGCCTTCAATATTAAAGCCAGAACCTCCTATAGGTACCATCCATCTTGAATACTCCTTTTGAGGTGGACCTTGGAGAGTACTGACTTTATGATCTTGATTACATGATCCTTTGTCTTGAGGGTTATACTTAAGCCTTGGATGGGGAAGATGATACATGTTGCACACTTTGACGGACAAGTTCCAAGCTTTCTAATTTACCTTAACACAATTAGGGTAAAACAGCATTTGCTATGTATGCCATCCAAAATCTTATCTTGTGAAAATTCCATCAAATGAAATTCAGGTTTCTGAGCTTGTTGTTTAGCAATATATCTTTGAATTATTTCCTTTCAAGACATTCATCAAATAAATGACCACATGGCATCTGCTGAGAAAACTAGGTATGAATTTCAGACTGAGGTTGCAGTCTACTCAATCATTCTCTTCTGACTTCAATGTACATACGAATCCGTACTTGAAATTTTGGAGTAAGTCCCATTGAACATTGGAAGCTTGATGGATGTTTCATCGGTTGGCAGAGCGTCTCCAATGTTTGAAAAGTTTCTTTTTATTTCCAAAAAATGGACTTGAGGCGATTTGAGTGACGAACGACATTTTGGAGCCACATAGCCGATATTCTGTATATAGGCACATTGAACGTAGTGACATGAAGAGTGTTGCCTAGAAAAGTTGCTTCTGTTGGTTGATCAATTTATCAGTGCCTTTTTGTAAAAGCTGTCTGCATGATGAACTGAATGGAAGCCAAAATGAATGCGAAATGTCTCCTGGGATCAGAAACTACCAATTCTCTAAGAAAACGATTTTAGTTGCAAACTGGGGAGGAGTTTTGCCAAAAGAGAGATTTACATTTTCATCAGGTTGCTACTATCATGTTAGGATATATAAACTAGCAGTTGCTTTTTTACAGCATTTTAAACAAAACTTACAGTGCAAGTGTAAGCTATATGACTATAAGATTGTTTTCTGATTATTGGCTACACCTAAAAGGTGTTAATAGTTAATTGGCACCGTTGTTCAAAGTGTGTATAATCATATACATATGTTCTTGATATTTTCGGTTCACCTTTTCTTGATCAAAATAAGACTGATTGCAACTTATGAGTCAAGATTGCTCTATAGGCCTTCCAGCAAATGGCCATTAATTTACTCGGAATAAAAGTTGTGTGCATGGATGCTGAATGACTTGGCACAGTTATTGTGGTTATGATGGCCCCTCTGAGCCCTCTGGGAGAATGGGCCGGCACAGCATTTTTTTGGTGGTTTTGTTCGGCTATGATCTCTGGAGCCTAGTTATTTATCTCTTGATGTCAAACTTCTCGGTTGTAGTTTTTTCTTGTAACTTGTGCACACAGTCCAAGCTGTAAGACATCTGTCTTGTCGTCTGTCTCCATGTCCCACTAAGATTATTGCCTTATGTCACTCGGATGTAACCATTTCCTTTAGATTTTTTTAAATTAAATACTATCTACTAACACCTATTCCAATTTGGTGAAAATAATGAAATAAAAACTGATATAAGCTTCAATGTACATTATAATTTACATAATAATCATTAAAACATTTGTCAGGAAATTTTCTGCTCGGAATTTGCTAAATGCCAAGTATTCTGGTCCACACATTGCTTAAAGGTGAACTGACAAGCTTTTCTAAGGTACCCTGAAAATTAAACTGAAGAGCAATCACAAAAAAATAAAACTACGATTCATTGGAAATTTTTTAAACTGTTACCTAAGATATTATAAAATAAAGCTGAGGAGTTCTGAGGGGATGACGTCACTCACTTTTATGACATGTTGCTGTAAAGGAAGGGGAACAAATGCTAACAGGTGTTAAACTCCTTATCTAGGAGAGCGGCCATCTTTAATTGTCGCAAGTACAGTTGAAAAAGACTAAAGGGGACTGTTGGTCTTAACTACTTAGCTAATTTGGGCTTCTGACCACATGCTAAATGTATAGGAAGACGTAAACTGTAATATCTTAAGTCATAATTAAAAAAATCCAATGAGTTGTAGTTTTATTTTTTGTTGATTGTTTTTCAGTTTTATTTTCAGTGTACCTTAGAAAAGCTTATCGGTTCACCTTTAAAATGGAAAGAAATATTTTTGAGTGATATGGTAATAATTAGATAGCATATAAGCTTTTGTGGATGCATATGTAGGTGTATTTAATTGAAAAGTGCTGGCTGACTATTTGCAGAGCATTGACACAGTGTCCAAAGAAGTAGGGGTTGGGACATGGATGCTGAGAACCGCGTGGTGTTGAATGTTGGTGGCATTAGACATGAAACTTACAAAGCTACCTTGAAGAAGATTCCTGCAACAAGGTTGTCAAGACTGACTGAAGCCCTGGCCAACTATGACCCCATCCTTAATGAGTACTTCTTTGATCGGCATCCTGGCGTATTTGGCCAGATCCTCAACTACTACCGCACTGGCAAGCTACATTACCCAACAGATGTTTGTGGACCATTGTTTGAGGAGGAACTGGAGTTTTGGGGGCTTGATTCGAACCAAGTGGAGCCTTGCTGCTGGATGACGTATACCACCCATAGGGATACTCAGGCTACACTGACCGTCCTCGACAGGTAATCTCACATTCTATGACAAAATCATTCCTGTGCCATTGAATTAAATTCGAAATTCTAGAATGATACAAAAGAGGCGGAGCAAGGGTTGAGATTCAAAGGGCTGTCAATGACTGCATTCTATTTGCACCAAAATCCTTATTTTAGGAGTTTATGGATTATGAATATTTATTTTGTACCTTCTCGGCTTTGAAAGGGGGTTTTATACAGACGGATCGATCGTATGTGCCCACCTTTAGATTCATTGCCCATTCTCACTCTGGTAAAGTTCACCTTCTCCTTTGTCTTGAACCTCTTATTTCTTAAATATTCCGCCATTCCATTCTTTGGGGCTATCCATTGATATTCACTGTTGAATTTTGACCCTCTCATTTTCTCCTGCAGCCATTGTTGTTCAATATCCCTAATCTTACGTTCCATCTCTCTTTCTACATCCCAGTTTAATTGTTCGATGTAATCGACTTCCGCTGTAGACAGGCCAATCTCACCCAACGCCCATGCCTTCTTCTGTCTCCATCTAACCCACACCCCCATGGCCTCTCCCTCCTCTCGCCTCCAATCCACTGCTGCCTTTATATATCTTTCCAAGCCCAACAACTTCTTTTTCCTCTCAAACCTATATGCCCTCCTCATAGTTCTTATCCAAATAGGCTCCCATCCTATTTCCTTTTGTATTATCCATCCTGGTGTGTTCCATGATACTCCCAAAATACCCCTCATATATCTGATAAAAAATGTCTAATTCCAGCTTCCTTTCCCATCCCCACACCTGCACTCCATAAAGCATTACTGTCTGTACCATCTTGTTGAACAGCCTTATCCTCAACCTTGAGTTTTTGGATTAAAACCAAGTCATATAATCAAATTTCCAACATTCTAACTACTAAGCCAGATTATGTAGATTTATTTTTTAGCCAATATACAGGGTTGCCGCTTGCATGGAAAACGGGGAAAAGTCGGGGAATTTGGAAATAGCTTCAAAAAGTCAGGGAATCTACAAAATTATTGATAAAATCAAGGAAAAGTCCGAGAATTTTAAGGCAATTAATCCATACTATTTCCCATCTACTGAAGAATTGTAATATTAATTTTTGTGGTAGCAATAGAATGTGGTTTTGATTGGATCTAAGGCTTGGAAGAGCGCATTAACCTACAACATCCTGGGCCACATGTTTTCACGTTTTGTATGTATTTTGTATAATGCAAAATAAAATGTTCCTAATTGTCGATCTCCAAATGGAGAATGTAGTGGTGTGGGTTAGATCGATTAATCATAACATGCTGCATCATGATTAATCTTTTATCACCGAGGTTTCTGCTGAGATTCAATTATTTTTTTAGTGTATTTATGAAGTTTTGAAAGTCATGGGAAATTTGAAATGGTCAGGGAAATGTCAGGGAATTAAAAAATGAAAAATCAGTGGCAACCCTGAAATAACTTTTGCATGTAATAATTATAAAAATCGAATTGATAATTTCTGAATAAAATTTTGGTGATTCATAAATCTGCATGAAGAATGAAATGCCACTGTTTTTGCAAAGAAATATAGTTCCTCGATCTTGTAGAATAGGCCTATATTCATTTTACGAATTGCAAAATGTTTCAGGTGAAGCTTTGCTTGCCAAATGATTTATTGATCATAATTCGAAGTATGATATTGTAACCATCTTTATCATGTCATAAAATGTCTGATTTACGATGAAATCGAGTGTATGAATCGTTAATGGCGATGGTGAAGCAAAGTTCGAAGCCGCCATCTTTGTGCTGGCCATTTGGGATAGGAAATGGTGAACAGTCTGGCAGGTGGTTTCTTGCCACTGCCATTGGCTGTAGATTCTTATAGCCTGTCTCTTTTATATCATTCTTATAGTGTAATCACATTAATAGTTCATTCTCTAGCTAGTTCTGTTATAACCCTGTTGGTCCCAACAAAATTATAATTCCACTTATAATAGTAGGCCTATATTTATGATAATCGAAGTCTAGTATAAACTCTTACAGATTATATATAAAAAACTCTTCTGCCTAACCAAATTTCTTCTGCATTCTTACAGGTAATCTATATATATGAGAACAATTAATGAAGTGATTTGAGATTTGTTTAAAAATAATAATAGGGGTTTGAAAAGTTCTGTCGAATTTACAACTGCAAAACTGATTCCGAAAATTTCTTCATAAAATAGTTAGCATATTTGCTGATAATATACTGAATCTTGCAGATAACTATAAAAAAACTAGAATATATTGAAATACTTGTGTCAAACTTGAGAGCACAATCTGCATTTTTAATTTCTAAAAACGAGTAACAAAATTTTGAGCTATAGAGTTGTATAATAATTTGCAAAACATAATTTCTTAAATTGGAGTATATACTAGTTAAAGCGTGTTGGAAATTAACTAATGATCATTTCTATCTTTAATAGTTACCTAGGGAATTATTTTTGGAAATAAATGATAGTGTTTGTGTTCGGAATTCAGACTTGTGGAATAACAAATGCCACGTTTCAGGTTGGATTTGGATACTGATAAGCCAAGCGATGAAGAAATTGCTCGCAAGTTTGGAATGGAAGAAGAGTATTTCAGTGGGAATCTGTCATGGTGGCAAAGGCTCAAACCGAAAGTGTGGTCATTGTTTGATGAACCATATTCTTCAACGTCCGCCAAGGTTAGTGTCAAGGGTTGTTTGCGTGATAGCAGGCACGTATAGCAACATACTTAGTTACACGAACGTTGAGAGGCAAGATTCATCATTCACTCTGCCATCAATTCGTTTACACTCACTTTACTTGAAACATGACTTCAGCAAATGGGGGCTGGTGCCAAGTTTACAATGAAGCTGTTGGATTTTTTTTCCCAGCTCGGACAGTTAAATACCACAACACTAAACATTGGGAAATATTTGCTGTATTTTATACATTTAACCTCTTCCTAAATTACTCTAAATATTTCAGAAACACGAGGCAAATATTGGCAAGTCACAAAGTTTGTAGATTAGGTTATGAATATTAATATTTTTCCTAAAAATTTAATACTCTACAGAATGATTTTCATTTTGCCATTAGCTTACTTGTCTTCACAAACATGATTTCTGGATTGCCTGCAAGTATAGTTTACTTTAATGCAAGTGTAATTGCAGTTTATTGATTAAAAGATCTATTTCGCATTTGCCCACGGATCTCGACTAAGATGGATTATCTCTAAACTTCCTTGAATTACAAGTAAAATGAACCTGATACCTACTATCAAATACCTAATTGTTATGCGTAAATATATTGAAATATTAAAAGACAATGAATATATACATATAATCACTGTGTGATTTTCTAAATGGAGAAACTGTTCAACTGTCCTTTTTACGAAATACAACAAGAACAAAAGATGTTTAACTAATTAGTAAAATAAGTTCAAGAACGTTTTTAATATTTCAGCTGCATGTACTTGGATTGTGAAAGAAGAAAGTAAGGCATTAATTCACAACCAACTTTGTATATTAATAAATAGAAATGTGTAAAGCTTTATTGAAAACTTATTCATAAAGGCACTGCACACAAAGGATAGGCATTTATTTGTATGCGGCAATTCTTGAACTTCACAGTTGATTGATTTATTTTTTTCCTTTTTTTCTGCAAAACTTGTGCGATATGAAGCTGTTTGATTTGCACAGCCTGTGTCCATATGCTGTCTTGGAAAAGATCGAGAATCTTCCCAATAAACTGCAACGGGCTTTCTTGCAAGGAAAGGAAACCTCTATCTAAATATAGACAGCGTTTTAATTTCCGCACATGTAATCTTTATGGACCAACTGGCGAAGGGAAACTATATTAGTGGACAGACACTAAGGCTTTATGAGGACATCACATATTTTGTTCCTAGCCATATACTAAATATCAGACAAATATTTTTTTAAAAAATGCTGCAAAAAAAAACACCTATAAAGTATTAATTTTCTGTGTATATAGGACTTCTTTATTAAATGCTCTGTATATTAATCGGTAAGAGCAATGTACCATAATAAAAACTGTTTTTAACACATAGCTCTTGACTTCAGAGGAAGCAGTTAATGCAAATTCCCGCATTTTCTCTATCTTCATGTTTATTCTGTTATACATATAGGACATATGTATATATGTGCATCTGGCAAAGTGCTCATCCGGGTGTCCAATAACACCCTGGTGTAGTTTAGCATTCGAGCAATATTTGGCAATGGCGACAGTTTCCTTGAACCGAAATAAATTGATATATTCTATTTTCTTTACACTAGGTCTAGCAATTAATTGAAAGCTTTCAATTCATGCTAAAATTTTTTCGCTTCTTGCATTTAATCACATGCAGTTATTAATTATGTAGTACATAGACTTCTATTTAAGTGAATGTGCAATAATAATTAATGCAATAACTTTCAATATTTTAATTTGAATTAATTATAAAGTAATAATTATTATGGACCAATTTCTCTTGTATGTGAATTGAATGAATTCGATGATATAGTTTATAATTAATTCCTGTACTTATTCAATTCGTCTAAAGATGAGGTACGTGGCGTATGGACCGAACCATTTCTACATGTTTTGAGGGGTGTTTTAGGCAGTAAGTGTACGAGTCTTTAATTTCAAATACACGAACCCTCGCTATGAACTTGTAGAAATGGGATCAGCCCATGACGTCATAGCATGCTTCTTCTGTGAACAGACTCTAATATTGCCCATTTCATGCATTGTGAACCGTTCAGCTCTTTCCAGCTTTTACTGAGAGAGAAATAATAGTAGAATGAAATATATTTAAAGTGCTGTATTCAGTGATGTGTGCTTTATTGCAACCAAAAAATAGAATTTCAGTTTCAGATTTTATTTATAGCATTCTTTATATTGAATATGTTATTTCATAAATTCTGCTCTCCCGCTATTTTAATCTAGGTTTACATGGTTTTTGCGAAAAATTACCCACTTAAAATGCTTAGGCAGTTTTAATTACAGAATGCACTGAACGCACCTCGCCTAAATCCATGTTAGTCATTTGTCAACATGTTTCATGATTACTTTGACGCATCGCATCAACAACCAGTGTCATCGTAGCACATATGATGAGATTTCGCACTATGTTGCGAACTGCCTTAATATTATCTGAGCCCTTAAATTTAGGCGATACCACGTTAAGGTACCGTGCCATGCCATGGATACAAGAATTGCATCATGTGCACAGTAAATTAAATACTTATAACTAGAGACTCGAATACTCAGATGATTAATTCAGCATTATGGCTTTCAAAAGCCCATTGTCTAAATTTGGCTCATCATTCTTGCTTATTTATGATCACCAATGTTTATCATGATGCTGCTATCAGTGACTAATAAATGAATAAAAGAATTATGTTTTTAATGTTTCCAAAAAAGAGAATTATGAAAAGAATTTGATGGAATGTTTCCATTGCATTATAGATTATAATAGCATAAGTTATTGATTTCCAGTAACAAAATAATGTTGTTTTCAATTCCCAGATATCTGAATTCATGTCAATGTTCTGAAGAAAAACAGGTCAAAGTTATTTAATGATCACTTTATTCTAATAAATCATCAATGTACATGCAGTAGGTCTGCAAATTTCTGATTAACCTATTCGTCTAAGTGATGATGAGGATCATATGAGAAGGAAATAAACTACATGTGTTGTTTGTTATCTTGGCTGATTTCTTCCTTACAATTACACAATTGTAATAAAAGTAATTTCTGTTGTTGTAATAACAGGTCATAGGGATTATCTCTGTGTTCTTCATCTGCGTATCCATCCTGTCATTCTGCCTTAAAACCCACCCAAACATGCGAGTGCCTGTAATAGTCAACAAGACAGTGGAAGGAGCTGGAAACTTCAGCATGTGGACTGTGGATAAGCTGAAGACTGAGCCTCATGAAGCTTTCCTCTACATAGAATGTGTTTGCAATGCCTGGTTTACCTTCGAGATTACAATCCGCTTTATATTCAGCCCAAATCAGCTGGAATTCGTGAAAGCACCTGTAAATATTATCGATTTTATTGCCACACTCTCCTTCTACACTGACTTGCTGCTGCAGGAGCTGGCAGCTGATATGGAAAAATCCGACATCTTCGAGTTCTTCAGCATAATTCGCATCCTACGTCTGTTCAAGCTTACCCGCCATTCCCCAGGGCTCAAAATCCTCATCCATACCTTCAAGGCAAGCTCTAAAGAGCTTACATTACTCGTCTTCTTCCTTGTCATGGGTATAGTGATCTTCGCCAGCTTGGCGTACTACGCGGAAAGGCTGCAGGTGAACCCTAACAATGACTTCACCAGTATCCCTGAAGGCCTATGGTGGGCTATTGTAACCATGACTACAGTAGGATATGGTGACATGGCTCCTCAAACGTACATGGGCATGTTTGTGGGAGCTTTGTGTGCCCTAGCCGGAGTGTTAACCATTGCGTTGCCCGTGCCGGTTATCGTATCCAACTTTGCCCTCTTCTACTCGCATACTCAGGCAAGGGCTAAGCTGCCTAAGAAGAGAAGAAGGATCTTGCCTGTTGAGCAGCCGAGAAGAGGAATAAGGCAGAGAGGAAGTGGTCCAGGTGCTCAAGGTGGTGGTGGTGGGGGTAGTGGTGGTGGTGGGCTTTTGCAGAATAGACGGTCTAATGCAGTGAAGCATCAAGGTGGAGTTGGAAATGCCAAGCTGATAGGTTTGTCTTTCATTTTTCACTATATACGTATAATTTAACTGAACTTGCACATTTCTATAGTATGTCACTCTATTTCAGTTCAATTGTATATTAGATTTTCTCATTGGCTAGAAGTTTCATTGGGAATCCTGCCAATCATGGACCGTTAATTTTTTTCCAAGATGGCTGCCATGATGCGCTTAAAATGTGTCTTGGTTAGAAAGAGGGTTTCATGCATGGAAATATACAATCTAATTACTCGCAGTTGAATTGAAATAGACTACATGTTGCATGATCTTATTGGTAACATTCTTTTTAATGGTAATTTGTAAAAAAATTTGAACTCGTACAAATGTTACTTTGAACCGTAGTGCAGTGATTTATGAAGTGAGAAATGTAATTGGAAGGTGCTCATTTTAGTTACCTACAGTTAGACGATATTTTAGCTAAATTTGAAAGATATGGTAGTTATTTTCCTTCCGGTTGCATAAATTTAATCTTTGGGAGAATTTTCCATGTCTATAGAACAAAAATCTCGTTTTAATGCATAAATGTAGCTATTTTATTCGTACATTATTTGAATTTATATTGGGTTTGGCATACATATTTCCAAACCATGCTTAATATATGTAAAAGATTTAATTTTCTAATAATTGGAGAAGATAATTCTTTCCATTAGAAGGCAATAGAATTTTCACAAAGTGCTCATAGTCATAAGAAAAAAAAAGATGCAGATGAGTGTTCTTGAAATAATTTTCAATAAGCTATTGTCAAGATTGTGCACTATCTATATGATCAGATTCTTTATATGGGTAATTATAGTTGAGATGACCTTCATGAGCTCAGCCCAAATGGGAAGTTTAATTGATAAAGCGCTTCACTCTTTTCTGGAAACAATGGGGCAATTCATGCTAAGGACCAATTGCATTGGGCTCACTGCCAGTAGGCTAATTTTTTGTATCCTATATCACGTAGAGATTGTCTCGATGGATGTCACCATGGTGCACATTCATGTCTGATTAGTTCCATTTCAGCCTGATACCACATTGGGTTTTGTTCGATTAGTAATAAATTGTTCCATTTCCTTCAATCTCCTAAATATTAATATTAGTCTGTACAATTGCTTTGCTATATTTTATCATCTGGTACTTATGGGCATGGTCCAAATTTAATCGGTGTGTATTTTGCAAAATTGAATTCCAGAATTTCAAGACTTATAATTTGATGTAATATATTTATTTTTAATTCCTCGTTATATATTATTCTAAATAAGTACACAAGTGTGGATATATTGGGATACTTTCAGAAACGCATTTTAAAAACATTCATGTGTTGTAAATTGAACTGGAATTGTGCAAAAAGTAGTGTAGTCGAATTTGGAGGCAAATTAGGTACAGTGCAAGAAATATTAAGTTATAAATTATAATTTACTTGGAATTGTATACCGCTAGGTGGCACAACTGATCAGTTTGTTTCCATTGTGATTATGGATTTTTCTGCAGTCGCAATAAATGTTGCTGTTTTTTTAGCACATGATTTATCATGGAGAGCAAAATTATTATCGAATATGATTCAGATATGAACATAATATTAATATTAATTAATTCCAGATTACAGATAACTGTTCGAGCTTTATTTGTTCATAGTATGAAATTATATTCACAGGAAAACTGAATTTATCTCACAAATAGTTCCAGCTAAAAAGCCAGGTTGTGTATCCAATCAGAATGTTTTGAACATACAGCTGTTACATTTTGGAAATATAGATGAGAAAAGAAATAATTATTGCTATTTGCTCGAATTTCATTACACGCAAAGTATAGAATTATATTGTCAAAATTCAAAATCAATACCATTTTGTATTGGTAAGCTGACACATGCAAATCACTTTCATTGACTGTGAATTTGCATTTTTGTCTGCTATGAATTTCCATTGGCCAAAATCGGATTTAAAATGGGTTCAATTTTATTCCCACTTGTAAAATTCAGCTTAATTTCAAGATTCCTGATATTAAAAGACTTAGGAGCTACTCAATTTAGAAAATGCATAAATATTTTGTGTGAATTTACTGCTATGTCATTCTGCTATGTTTATTCTGATCAAATATTCATTATACATTGGTTTGAATCTCACAGTCAGTATCGAATCTGTGGTCAGATCGACATGCATAAATAGTATAAATGGAAGTGGCTATTTTTAGTGAAAGGAAATAGTAAAAATAGTGCTGGATTACATTGAATGACTAAACAGAAAACTCGGGGCAATAGTTTATTTGTTTTACTCTGTCTATCTGCTAGCTGTGTGCGTGCGTTTTGCAACAATCTGATTGATTATAGAAATGTTCTCATGACGTCATTCAGCCAAAGGTAATGCAGAGTAGGGTCCAAAATTCAATATTAATGAACACACATATCCTTTATCTGGCGGGGAAATAATTTACAAACAATTGCAACACCAATAAATT
>WWPM01010073.1:264-12124 GCA_023279145.1 Glomeris maerens | reverse complement strand
CCCCCCCCCCCCATCCTCATCTTCCGCTCTCGCTTTCTCACGGTTCCTTTATCTATCCGCAGGCGAATTCACAGTGACCAAGGTGACTCCGACGCCGACCGGAGAGTGTTCCAAAGTCAAGGTGAAGGTGAGGATCAACCTGCACGGCGTGTTCTCCGTCAGCTCAGCGACCCTAGTCGAAAAGAGGGACGCAGCGCCAGCCGACGGGTCCGAGGAAGCGATGGACGTGGACAACAATGACGAACATTCCGATGATGGGCCTGCCGCCAAGAATGCTGAAGAAAACGCCGCTCCTCCTGACGCTGACGTAAGAAGCTTGCTTTTCATCGAATATTTCCCACCGAAACCTTTAACGAAAGCTGTTTTCACATATCGGCAGATAAAATCGGCCGCGAGCGACGAGGCCGAACGCGAAGCCGCGGACCATGCCGACAAACAGGGCCGCAAGGAGGGCGCCCAACCCGCTGGGGAGAAGAAAACGGAGCCGGCCCAAAAGAAAGTGAAGCGTGTCATCAAGCAGATTGAGCTACCGATCGATGCGCGTGTCGCCCAGTTATCCAAATCGGATCTGGATTCGTTGCTCGAATACGAGGTTTGTATTCAGTACCAGTGTGAGCTCGAGGAACCGATCGTGTTAACCGATACGTATTTTTCTTTTCAGGGCAAGATGATTGCCGCTGACAAGCTGGAGAAGGAGCGCATCGATGCCAAGAACGCTGTCGAGGAGTACGTGTACGAGATGCGCGAGAAACTCGCCGAAGAGCTGGCCCCATACGCGTCCCGCCAGGTTGCGGCTGAGTTCGCCAAGCTACTGGACGACACCGAGAACTGGCTGTACGATGAGGGCGAGCAGCCGAAGCAGCGCTACGTCGAGAGGCTGTCGCGGTTGAAGGTGAGCAAAACCGCCCCGTCCCTCCGTGTGCCTCTTTCCACGACCATAACCTTTCCCCGTAATTTATTAGGAATACGGCGACCCGTTGAAGGAACGCAGGAGGGAGTTCGAGGAGAGGCCCAGAGCGCTCGAGGAATTCCGCGTGGCCCTGCAGCTGGCGCGCAAGGCCCTGGACATGCGAGCGCTTAACGACGACAAATACTTGCACATTGAGGCCGAGGAGGCTAGCAAAGTAAGTGCCGACGGGGAACAAATGTAATCGTGCTTAACCGACTGTCCGATTCGACTCGCAATGAAGGTGCAGAAGCTGGTGGACGAGAAGCAGGCGTGGCTGGACGAACAGCAAAGTGCGTTGGCCAGGTGCGAAAGGCATCAGGATCCGCCAGTGCTCGTCTCTCTGATCAGAAAGGAGCGGGAGGTGAGCGGACACAATCTAAAACCGTACACGGACGCAAAATTAACCCTTTTTTCGCTTTACAGGCGTTCAGCGGCGTCGTCATGCCTATCATAAAGCCGAAGCCGAAACCGGTGCCCAAGGAGGAGCCCCTTGCCCCGCCGACCGGCAACGCGGCTAGCGGGGGCGAAGAGAACGCCTCAACGGAGCCCGGCCGGGGCAAGGAGTCCGAGGAGCGGAAGAAGGACAACATGGACACCGATTGACGACAGCTGTCCCTGCCGGTGTCCATCAAAATTTCGCCGTCTCTTTATGTTTTGGTCGGCCAAGATCGCGGTTTGCTCACGAACAGAGCGAACCGCTAACATCGGCCAAGGGGGTTCTCGCGAGTTTCGGTTCCGGTTCCTATCCTACCGATCGCTTATAAGGAAAAACATTGCCCACGTTTCGTATATATAGACAAAAAAAATGTTACGTAACACCACTTATGAATTTTGCCAAATAATAGAACTTTGTGATGAGCCCTGACTTGTGTGTTCATTTTTTTATTATCAAGCCTTTCATTTCTAGTATTGCGATCGATATTCCAGATACGGGTGGGGAGAAGGTAACGGGAGAGCGAATGTGTGCTTATGTGTGTGGGAGATTAGGCGGTTTTCAATGTGAACTTTCAGCGAAATATGCTACAAAAGTACTATGATGAGAGAAATAGCGACTGAAGAGGCTGGTGGGGTGGCCTGCGAGGCTAACTTTGAAACGTCATCCGTGACGTCATTGGTGTTCAGGATGCGGCCGGCGAACGCTTTCTCGCAACAGTATCTGTCCGCCAATAGTGCACCAATTAAAGGGCACCAAAACATGAGCACGGCCGCAAGAAGGGACTCTCTTGGCGGCCAATGCGTTATCGGTAACGATTTATTATATTACACTATTGCCGTCTTCCGAACGAATATCGAAATGTCGAAATAAACATGGCCGTCGGGTCGTGTTTGTGACGTCACCGCTGCCGCGCAAAATAGTTTCCAGGCCTTGCCCATGGAGCTACCGTTTCCGTCAGCCAATCAAGGATGAACTACCATTATGACGTCACAATGTGCTTTGGGTCGGTGACGAACGCACCATGATGACGTCATAATTGCGTTGGGCATTTCGAATACTCCTGCCTTGCTACTTTAGGTCTATGTACCTTGCCTCTACCACTTTCGGAATCGAAGCGTCCAAGCAACGACATAAAGGGACGTTCCCATTTCGGAGCGCGAAGGGGGATTCTTGGAACGGGTTTCGCCCGCAACGGGGTTTTTCCGTCCACGTATTCGTGCGCGCGTTGGCGTCGATCGGGAAGAACTACTTCTTTGATAGGTGTTCGTGGTGGTGCGTGGTACGAGTCGAATGGCGTAATTAGGTGAGGTGAGAATAACGTGGAAGAAAGAGAGATAGCAATGTCGACGACCGGTGCGACGATCGGTTCGTCTACTTGCCCGACGTCGACGGGCGCCAGACCCCGCAGAAGCGGTTCGTTCGTCGTCTTGCAGTCGGCGCAAGCTTCAACGACGCTCCTTTTGTCGCACTTTTGCTCACTTTCATTTGCGCTTTTCTTGTGTAGGTCTGGCCGAGCTGGCCCATCGAGAATACCAGGCGGGAGACTACGAGAACGCTGAGAGACATTGCATGCAGCTGTGGCGGCAGGAACCGAATAACACAGGCGTGCTTTTGCTGCTCAGCTCCATCCACTTTCAGTGTCGCAGATTGGACAAGTGAGCGCCGTATTAGGCTTACTACCCAAGACGTGTTCTCCGAAAATAAGACAGGCTTATCTGAATTTTTGCTGAAAAAATGCACTGTCTTTATTTCAGTGGATGTACAAAATCTCTATTTATTCATGTACAAAATTTGTCGTGTCCAAAATTCTTAGTATAACCCGATTGTAGCGTGTCACGCATGTAACGTAATCCCGCCTATAGGGCACAAATAAAATTTAACCAATTGTAAACAGCCCTTTGTAGTATCCCACATTTAACGAATCCCCGCTTATAACGTTGATAAATTTTGCTTTCAGCCATAACACTATAAGCGGGTTATCTTCATGTACAAGCTTATAAATGTACAAAATTCTCAGTTTCTTCATGTAAAAAATTATAAATTGCGGCCTAAATTCCTTAACTAGGGATTATTTTCAGATTGAAATCTGAATTTCTGGGAAGCGCATTGTATGAAATTTCGTCGCTTTTTCTAAGTTATTTATTTAGCAAATTTCTATGGGAACACAAATAGGTCGGCGCACTTCAGTAGCCTAGCCATCAAACAGAACCCGATGCTGGCTGAGGCGTATTCGAACCTAGGCAACGTGTACAAGGAGCAGGGTCAGTTGCAGGAGGCACTTGAGAACTACAGGCATGCAGTGCGCCTCAAGCCGGACTTCATCGACGGCTACATCAACCTGGCGGCCGCACTTGTGGCAGCGGGCGACATGGAGCAGGCTGTGCAGGCTTACGTCTCGGCCTTGCAGTACAACCCGGTGAGAGCTCTTCTTCCCAGCATTAAGTCCAATAGATACATGAAATACTAATCGCCTCGAACTCCTTACTGCAGGAGCTGTACTGCGTACGGAGCGACCTAGGCAATCTGCTGAAAGCTCTCGGCAGACTGGACGAGGCCAAGGTAACAGCCCCGACGCGTCCCGCGTCTACCGCGGCGTCCCCGGAGTCGGAGCAGTCCGCGGACACCGTCTCTCTCTCTAATCCTCCGTTTACCTTTCAGCGACTTCGTCGGGGAACCGCTAACTTACCTCTTTAACTTTTCTCCGGCGAGCAGGTCATGAAGGATACACATCATCGTGGCAGAATCTAATTCGCACCAACCATGCACTCCGCGCTTTCTGGGTGACTCATATCTGTATTTTCTCTCAGGCGAAACGGGGACTCGGGATCACAAGAAGCTCGTCTTCACCGGTGCCGTCACTTCGTCATTCTTGTTGTTCGTTGCGACGCTAACTAACGATGACTTTGTATTTTTTCTCCCACGGTCCGTTGGCCAGTTGTTACGTTAAAGCCTCTCAGGTCGGAGGCCGTGGTCTTGTGCCGGACCCGTGTTTCGGAGCTGTCCCACGGGCCCCCCTTCCCTCCCCGCCGGTGACAACGTACGTCAGTCACTAGCCGTGCGGTAACTTTGACGCTGTCGCGTTATCAGATCAACAACGCGTCGCGGTCGCGTTTTCCGTAGCAGAGCGTTGCGGTGGCGCGTCGTGCCACGCTCCTTCCTGTATTCGAAATTTTGGAAATTGTAATCAAAGACAATTGAAATATCATCTTGCCTATAGTCGTATTCGGTTTGGAAATGCAACGGCCAATCGCAAAACTGCTAGCGACAGAAGGGAGCGTTTCGCGACGCCGTCGCAGACCTTTTTTTGTTTTAGCGCCGCGTTCGCTGCCGAGCGAGCGATTGGCGAGAAGCGCGCGCATTTGTCTCGCGCGGTCGTGCATGTTTGGGCGAGCGGATTGCGTTGGCGAAGCGAACGCACTCTCACGTCCGCTCCTTCTTTTCTCTGTCTTCCTACTTTCGGGCCTTCGTCTCTCCCGACCGGCACGTTCAGGCGTGTTACCTGAAAGCCATCGAGACGCGACCGGACTTCGCAGTGGCCTGGAGCAACCTGGGATGCGTGTTCAATGCTCAGGGCGAGATATGGTTGGCCATTCATCATTTCGAAAAGGTAACTCGTCCGTGAAGCCAAGTAGTACTTGATCAGCTATATTGACGAAACTCTAACGTACTGCAGGCTGTCGCTTTGGATCCCAACTTCCTGGATGCGTACATTAATCTTGGCAACGTTCTCAAGGAGGCGAGGATCTTTGACAGGTGAGCCGGAACGGAAAGTGGGGTTAGGGGGAGGGGTTAGAAACCCAAAAATAGAGCCGACCAGAATCTGGGTTCGCGTCGGTCGCCGTTCGTAGAAACCCGCATGGGGATACTGACCTACGTTGTGGTCTATACTTACGTCACACTGCCCAGGCCGGTCGGCTTCGGCACGGGACGATGGTCGCGCTTCAAAAGGTGCCGACTCCGACTCGGTTTCTATTAATACTTGTGTCGTGACGTCTCCTTACGTATCGATGGCAACGTGCCCGGTTACGCGAGCTCGTTTTAAGAGAATTAAGGAAAATGTTGTATATAACACGCAGGGCTGTGGCCGCGTACCTAAGGGCCCTGCAGCTGAGCCCCAACCACGCCGTGGTGCACGGCAACCTGGCGTGCGTCTACTACGAGCAGGGCCTGATCGACCTGGCCATCGACACGTACCGGCGCGCAATCGAGTTGCAGCCCAACTTTCCGGACGCGTACTGCAACCTGGCCAACGCGCTCAAAGAGAAAGGCCAGGTGTCGGAGGCCGAGGAGTGCTACAACACTGCGCTCCGCCTGTGCCCCACTCACGCCGACTCGCTGAACAACCTAGCAAATATCAAGCGCGAACAGGGCTTCACAGAGGATGCCACGGCGCTCTACCTCAAAGCCCTGGAGGTGTTCCCTGAGTTCGCGGCCGCGCACTCCAATCTGGCTTCGGTGCTGCAGCAGCAGGGCAAGCTGAACGAGGCGCTCGTCCACTACAAGGAGGCCATCCGCATCCAGCCCACTTTCGCCGACGCGTACTCCAACATGGGCAACACGCTGAAGGAGATGCAGGACATTCCCGGCGCGCTCCAGTGCTACACCAGGGCCATCCAGATCAACCCGGCTTTCGCGGACGCTCACAGCAATCTTGCGTCCATCCACAAGGTGGTACCCGTTTAACCCTCTCGCCCCAGACCAACTTTTACGATTCTTCCGTCCCGCGCAGGACTCTGGCAACATACCAGAAGCCATCGGCTCTTACAAGACCGCGCTCAAGCTGAAGCCTGATTTCCCCGATGCGTACTGCAATCTGGCCCACTGTCTGCAGGTGAGCTTCTCTGTTTGTTTGCGAACGCGTCGCTGCAATTGCTGTATCGCTCGCTCCGTCTGTGCTGTGCCGAGTAGATCGTATGCGATTGGTCCGATTACGAGCAGAGGATGAAGAAACTGGTAGCGATCGTGGCCGACCAGCTGGACAAGAACCGGCTGCCGTCAGTCCACCCTCACCACAGCATGCTGTACCCACTTTCGCACGAGTTCCGCAAGGCGATAGCCGCTCGCCACGCCAACCTGTGCCTCGAGAAGGTCGGTTAACCCCTCTTCCCACCTTCCGCCACTTTAATGCCGGGTTTCTCGACTCAGATACACGTGCTGCACAAGCCACCGTACAAGCACCCAAAGGACACGAGCGCCTCCGGCGGCCGCCTGCGCGTTGGGTACGTCAGTTCGGACTTTGGCAATCACCCGACATCTCATCTGATGCAGAGCGTACCCGGTATGCACGACAGGGACCGTGTGGAGGTACGCTAACTCTCACTGCCATAGTTCCTCTGTCAACCGTTGATCTGGCTGCCTTCTTTTTCCACAGATATTCTGCTACTCTCTGAGCTCTGACGACAACACCACATTTCGCGCCAAGGTGACGGCCGAAGCGGAGCACTTCATCGACCTGTCGCAGATGCCGTGCAACGGCAAGGCAGCCGATCGCATCAACAACGACGGCATCCACGTGCTCGTCAACATGAACGGCTACACGAAGGGAGCCCGCAACGAGATCTTCGCTCTGCGCCCGGCCCCTGTCCAGGTAATGTGGCTCGGCTACCCCGGCACGAGCGGCGCTCCGTTCATGGACTACATCGTGACGGACCGCGTCACCTCGCCGCCGGAGCTGGCCCACCAGTACTCCGAGAAGCTGGCCTACATGCCGAACACGTACTTCATCGGCGACCACTGGAACATGTTCCCGCACCTCGTCGAGCGGGTCGTCATCAACACCCGGGACAACCTGGCCAAGGAGGGCGAGCAGGTGGCCGACAACATCTCGATCGTCAACGCTGCCGACCTCTCACCGATAATCGAGAAAGTGGAGATCAAGGTGAGTTTTCCAATGTTCGCGAACCGCTCCGTTTACCTGGCCTTTACCCTTTTTTACAGCAAATACGCCAAGTGGTGGCCCCGGCGACGACCGGCAGCGACAGGGATGTGCAACCGGTAGAGGTGGCCACCACTGTGCTCGAGCTTCCCACCGCAACCCCGATTCACAACATGATAAGCACGGGACAGATCCAGACCTCCGTCAACGGCATAGTCGTCCAGAACGGGCTCACTACCAATCAGGTCGGTATAACTTGCCGCTGACACCTTCCGAGTCGCTTTACGAATACAACCTGTCACGTGGTAGACCAACAACAAGGCGGCGACGGGAGAAGAGGTTCCGCAGAGTATCTTGGTGACCACGCGCCAGCAGTACGGTCTGCCGGAGGACGCGGTCATCTACTGCAACTTCAACCAACTGTACAAGATCGACCCTTCGACGCTCAGGATCTGGGTGAACGTGAGTATGCGATTACTGTTTGCACAGTGCGGCGGGAGAGCGGCGACCTGAACCGTAATTCGGGCGCAGATACTGAACCGCGTGCCCAAGGGGGTGATCTGGCTGTTGAGATTCCCAGCGGTCGGCGAACCGAACGTGCTGGCCACGGTCACCCGCATGGGATTGTCCCCGGGCCGCATCATCTTCTCGAACGTAGCGCCCAAGGAGGAGCACGTGAGACGCGGCCAACTGACGGATGTGTGCCTGGACACGCCGCTCTGCAACGGACACACCACCGGTATGGACGTGCTGTGGGCCGGAACGCCGATGGTCACTCTAGCTGGTGAGACCGCGGATAGAAATCCTGATTAGTTTCCGAATCTCTATTAACCCTGGTCGCGGTTGAATCCTTTTCAGGGGAGACGCTGGCCTCGCGGGTGGCCGCGTCGCAGCTGACCACCCTCGGTTGCAAGGAACTGATCGCCAACACCCGTCAGGAGTACGAGGACGTCGCGGTCAGGCTCGGCACGGACAGGGAGTTGTAAGCGTGATCGGTGTTCGGTGGTATGCGTGCCAACCTTGTGGATCGAATTTTATAGTTGAAATTTCATACCTAAAGGGAATTTGCGAATCGATCCGTGAGGTTCGCTTGCATGTGCCCCTTGAGTTATGAATCGGCCCTAGCTGGACCGTGACGTTTAAACACTTTTGCATGCAGCCTGCGAGCGATGCGCGCCAAGGTGTGGAAGGCGAGAAAATCGAGTCCGCTGTTCAACACCAAACTGTACACGGCCGACCTGGAGAGGCTCTTCCTCAAGATGTGGCAGCGCCACGAGGCTGGCGAACCTGTCGATCACATACTGCATCTGTAAATGCCATATCCCTGTATCTGTGCTTATCGTATCTATCACGAAATTAGCCGCAACGCGTTCCCGGAAAATGTATAACCTTGCGAACGAATAAAGATGGAAATCCTTCGAGATCATTGAGACGGTTGGTTTTTACCCCGCCGTGAGCTGCAGTGCGAGAACTACATGCATATACACATGCAGTATGTACGGTAAAGTACGGTTATGCAGGTTAAAGTAAGTAACCAGAAATATAACATTCATTGCATGTGCATTTTATCATTGTGAATTTCTTTTGTCTATTTGTAATTTTTGTATTTCTTGGGCAAACTGATTTTGTTTAAATAAGAATTATATTTTTAATCATCATTGTGATGTTGCAACATCGTTGTAGATTATTATTACTACATACCACCATAGTATCACACTTGAGGAATTTTTGGATAAACCATCGACCTCGAAATTTTTCTGGTTACAAATCAATTAATTATTCGCCTTCGTCCGGCATATTGTATGATATCATTTATTTTTATCTCCAAATATTTGTATGTATTTATTTTGTAACAAATAAACCTGAAATTATTCATTTACATAAAGTGCAAGAAGATCGTTATTGTGTTATTATGAACAAACTAAATACGCATTACTTACATTTCTATTTTTCTATTTCTTATTTTCCAAAATCTTTCTTTTAAGTATTTCGTCTGAAATTTACTAGAATTATTCCCACATGGAACGGTGTTCTGATATCTGTAAACAATTTATTGCAAAATTATAGCCATTTTAAAGAATTGGTCAGTAATAAATTGAATAGACAGTATGTGCATGTGTTTTCATGATGCCGTGATAACTTTCCCAATACAAACGTAACATTTAAAAAAATTCCCTACATGTATACCTACATTCATCCCCAACAACATGCATTTTCTGTTATTTGTGCAGAAATAGTATTTAAGGTGAAGAAGCCAGCGTACCTGACCAATAAACACAAGTAAATTGAGATAAATAATTTGTTGTTGTTTAATTGTGCAATGTTGTCAACGTCTGCATTCTTATAATATTTTGACAAGACTGAGTTTTCGTTGTACGAAGAAGCGGCCCGAATGCAGTCCTTTCAAAGGGATCCGTTTGAAAGGACTCGGAGACTCTTCTGAGAAGTTTATAACCATATCTGCATATTAGATTCTCCTGCTTTTGAAATACACAATTAATAGGCCCTTTGTCACAATTTGCAAAATTGAAACATTGTCAAATTCCCAACTAAGTCTAGTTTTTCATTGGATGATTTAGTCACAATGAGACCACCAAGAAGAGATAGCGAAGTTAATAGCAAGGAATAATATATGTAAGTGTTGTTTCAGGAAAATGAACATACAATGGAAGCTGACATACAGGGTGTTGCAAAACTCAGTGTACAAACTTTCAGGGTATGTAATTGGCATGAAAACAAGACATAACGTTCATATGAACCCATGTCCGCCGACGCTTGGTTTGTCTGTAGCTCCAGAAACGTGTCATATCCGTAATGTATACTACAGCGTCGTCCCTCTGCTGCAACGGCGAAGATTACCCGGCTCACTTGTTCGGTCAGTTGTCCGACAGGGTTGGCTGACGAGGGTCTGGTCGCAATTGTATTTAAAATCGTGGTACGAGGGTCTTCTCTGTGGCGGGGCGAACTGTCCTGTAGGCTGCACGGTTCCTGCCGTCTCATAGCGGTGACCTATGGTGACTTTTCGAATGTGGTGACATATTGACGTTAGATCCACAGACACGTGTCATTCATGAAGAAATTTTGGAAATGATGATTGATTTTGCTTTTCGTTTCCATATAGAACCCATGCACTTAGTTAATATTGCTTAATTTTTATCCAAGACAATCACAAGATGGCCGCTTCCCTTCCTCAACATTCTAGTTTTGCAGCAATGTCGGAAAAATATGAAGTCACGAATTTCATATGAATTTTGTCTTAAATTATACTATTATAGTAAAATGTTGGGAGTCACAATTGATCGGTAAATTTTTTATTTGTAATTTTGCAAAGCCCTTTGAATGCATTTTGTACATATTGCAAACAAACGATTTACACCGGCAAGGATACACTAGTATATTCATATTCATCGTCGGATATTATGAGTCAAACTGTGAAGATTGAGGAGATAAATCCGTACTCGTAAAGTTTTATTTAGCCGACATGTTCTGTCGGTGAGCCCTGATGATGGTTCTGGTTTAGAACCGAAACAATGTCGGCTAAATAAAACTTTGTGAGTACGGATTTATCTCCTCAATCTTCACATATACTAGTATATATAAGTGTGTCCTTGCTGGAAGTGTCCAAGAAGGTGACGAATCCGAGGATTTGTCGTATGTCTGCAGGTTATTTTCAATCGGCCAATGTATCGCTTCCTGCAAATCAACATTTAATTAGTATATACGTAGTACTTGCGTTTTCATGAAACTAAAATTTTGTATGATTCACCTGGGAGGTCGTAGTTCTGCAACCACATCTGACACATGGGGCAGTAAATCATCGAAGTTTCCGCCTCCGATTTATTTCGTCTTCTTTCGTCTTCTAGTTTATATAGATAGAAAATTATTGTTCTGCTCACAAAGCAATAATACTTCAGATGTAGCATGAAAAGTTATTTTGATTACCTGCAGTCCTTTCCACGACTCCTTCGGTATAGATCGTTACTGGGGCCGCACTGCCACGAGAGCGAAATAGGCATATGGGAAACCACATTTCACACTTGTGGCAGTAAATCAAGTTCAGTGGTTGTCTCATCTTGTTTCCTATTATGAGAACATATGGAAATCATCATGCAGTTAACATAAAGACCAATAAATAAATAGTTAATGTGGGCTTATACCTGAAGCTGAGTCGCTTGGCACAATTTCACGTTTGGAGGACTGATCGAAATCTGTGGGCTGATCTTGCGCTTGGTCAATGGGCCACAATTCACAGTCCTTGCAGAATTCCTTTCCGGCATCTTTATTTTCTGCTCTGTCATTGACTGTTTCTGGAATCCACAGTTCGCAGTCCGGGCAGGATATCATTGCAGCATTGTCACAGTGTGTTTCTGTCAAGTAAATAAAAAGCAAAAGTGGTCCATTTTAGCAGAGTGAAATTTCAATAATTATTATGCAACAAACAAATCATGCTGTGTAATGTAGTTTTACCTGCGCTGTCATTGTCCAATCGCGATGGTCTTGATGGGAGGTCATCCAGGCCCATTGAATGTTTTCTGCCAGGCCTTTTCTTTATCATGGTCTGTTCTGGTATGTCGTCATCGGTAGTGCTGCTGAATAAGCT
>WWPM01010053.1:0-24054 GCA_023279145.1 Glomeris maerens | reverse complement strand
CACAGCGGTCAAAATGACCGATTTCGGCACTTATAGGTATGTGAAAATTTTGGTGCTTCTAGAGGTATTAATTTTCTCCAAATCTGATAAATTTTGATTCACAATGAGTGATGGCTAAATGTACTATACATAACAAGGATGCAGACAATAATTATTAGTTTCTTTCACTGTGCGTTTTTGGCTTGAAAAAATACATAGGTCAAAATGACCGCCTTGGCGCTTACAGGTATGTGAAAAACTTGGCGCTTCTAGTGTTAATCGAAGAATCTGCCTCAATTAAACTTGTAATTATTAGAATAGCAGGCTCTCAAACGATAAACCGTTAACCAAGACAAGATTAGTAAGCGCACGCAATTCTTTACAACGATAACAGCTGACTATAATGGCACGATAAACAATAAATAACAATAGACGCAAAGTTACGCAGAGCCTCATAGAATGCAAACAACAAATACGCGTGAGATTAAACATATTTTCCTTCAAACTTGATGAAAATAAGACGTAAAGCTAGGTATACGAGTGGTGCGGAATGCAGTTGAAATGCGACTCTTATTTACTGGAATGAAATGATGTGAATGGAATGAAAAATATAACTAGATGGCGCATGTGCAAAATAAATTTGGCGGTTGCTATTCATGAGCACATTATATACAGCAGATTTCGAGATATTACACTTTCTTTTTGGGGCGCTTATTCATTGTCACCCTGTATTTGTAACACTTTCTTGGAAGCGCAGTGACAACAAAAGGTGTCTTGGCGTACAAAGTAAAGAATTTAGTCGTTGCGATATGCACGCTTATTAGAATGCAAAAGTCAAGCGTGTCCAAAGACATTAGGGTTTCGCAAATAGCCAGAGTTACAATGGCATTGAAATAATGCCAAGTTCGAGAAAGTTATCAAGGTTGGTAAGAAAACTTCGCGTGCAAACAATTAGTGATTAGCAGATTTGCGGAGAGAGACTTACCGGTAGTTATAAATGAAGAAATGATGCAAAATCTGGGTGTTGGTAATGGCTTGAAGGAGAAAGAAAAAAGTTTGTTTTGTTAGAAAGTAATAATGAGGATTAATTCGGTTGATCCAAGTAGATTTGAACGCGAGCGGATGAACGAATGATAAATCAGAAAACACAAGAACACAAACGTACCACGTTCCTGCACCGCGTTCAATTCGTTCAAATGCCTCGCGTTCAGCAACTGAACTCCAAATCCATTCATCTTAATGCCGGGCCAAATTGTAAAACAAATCCCGGGCCAATCTAGAATCCATAAAAGATCGATCCATTACATTTATATAAGGAGGAGTCTCGTTCGATACCCAAGTAACGATTGGCTGCTTTACCTCTTGCGATAATCACCCAAGTGGACGGCAAAAATGAAGTACTACTAGTGTCCCAAATCTGAAATACATTCGCGCCGGCAATCAGTCAATGCGAGAAGAGGTTCTTTGCGGCCGCACCACGTACTAGCTGATGTTGTTTCGCGCAATGCCAATTTTGATTGCAAACCTGCAGGAATACGAATCGCAAAAGACATTGTGCGGTAGCAGCATATTCTGTTGGCATTGGCTGTAATAACTTTTGCGTAATGTAATGCTGGAACCATAAAACCATTAAAAACAATCGTAAAAAAACAAAGACGGGTCAAAAAACTGCCCCCTTTACACACATACTCGTACATTACTGCCATTAAGACCACGTCTTATAGCTAAGGTGGCTTTACAGACCAGACCCTCCGAAATGAGACCGACCATCCGCAGATCTTAATGTGCAACTTGCGAATGGTATTTAAAAGAAAATATTTTGGACAAGTTGCGGCACTGCACTTGTTTTTAATAACCATTTAAATTCCAGCTTCAGTGTGCTCCGGCTGAAGCCGGAAAATGGCCCTATCATCTAATAAATTCAACATCGGTTAACTGCTGAAATGGTACATATACCGTAAATTCTCATTTAATAGCCCAGTCTCGATTAACCCCCCCAGTCCCTATTTGCACCCCATGCAAAACGCTCCGGGAAGAAATAACGCCCCCTCCCTAATAACGCCCCATGGGGGATTAATTGAGGTGCAGTGTTGAAATTTTAATGTATCCGTTTTGGAGGGAAAATTCTCGATTGCCCTTTGTCTTTGTGATGAGTCACCAATTAGCAGCACATTCACTGTTCAGGTAGGACCATATATGGGCATGACCTTTCATTCCCTCACAATTTCTGAGAGCTAGCGATGAATACCACGAAAAAGCAAAAATCTTTCGGCCACTCATTTGAACTTTAAAGTGATCGAGTTTGCCAAAGCAAAAACAATTTCCGAAGCAGCGAGGGAGTTCAAAATTGTTCAGAAATGTGTTCGTAACTGGATAAAAAAGGAGACTTCAATCGGTATGATTTTAGAAAAGTTCAATTTACTTTTAAATTTAACTTGAATCCTGTAAATAATAATCCTAAATTGGAAAAAATATTGAGCGGTGGACCTTAATGAAGAATTGGCTTTCTAATTAATGGTGACGTTGAATAGTGGCTCTAATTTTATGTCAAAAATATAATAAAGTGTTAATAAAATTAAGGAAAATGAAATAATGCCCCATCTCTAATAACACCCCAATCTCTAATAGCACCCCATGGCAAAAGTCTGAGATTTGAATAACGCCCCCGGGGTATTAAATGAGAATTTACGGTATATCATTCTTGAACGGAACAATTACGAGTTCTTGTATCGAAATACAGTAGAGTTTCCTCTTCTCACAAACAATAAAAAAAGGTCACTAAGGGCTTATTGTTATTTATTAATTGCCAACTAGTTTCGGCTCATCAGCGAGCCATCATCAGGGCTTTAACATGTTTTAGTTCTTGCCGTGAAAGACTCATCCAATACCCAAATTTTGGTTCCAAGACGTAGTAACACACTATGTTCGAAATGCGTTGACATTACACGTGTTTCGGCTAGATCAAATCGCCTCGTCAGATGTCAGAACCGTTATTAATTGAAGACAATTAATTTTTGGATACCAGCTTGAGCCGAGATTTGAACCCGGGCCTCCTCGACAGGACCGAGTATCCCACAATTAACTGATTGCTAATGCCTAATGGTCATTTATTGTCGAGAATCGTGAACAAAATGTCATAACTCTGAAAAATCTTTAACCAATTTCATTGATATTTGTCATGTTAGTTGCTAACTGGTCCTTAAACAAACCTTGTTAATTATAAGTAAGTCTGCACGAACCTCGTGGAGTTATTGAAAATTGTTATCGGGGTTCCACTTTTTTCCGCCCCACACCTGTACGTAATACGCAAAATATACATTATGAAATAACCCGTTGTACTACCATTCGTATTTTGTTGCGGGAAGTCGGAACGCTGCACATGCTTTTACGCATTTAATATTAATGAAATTACATTATTGCTGTTGTAGGCCAAACTTGTTTTGGTCCGGAAATAATGAAAAACCCCCGTGTAATTTTCGTGAGCAAAATCGACTGGCTTTTATTTCTGCGAGCGCAGACAAAGAACTAACTTTAACATAAGCAAGAGTGAACATAGTTCATAAGCATAAAAGCTAGCAAAGCAATAGTTTAAACAAACATAAGTGCGTTGGCACTTTGGTTGGAGAAATATTTTTAATAAGTGCATTAAACTTTGTATTTATTAAAAGAATTATCAATATACGTACTTTACAGTAAATTATAACATTTCTTGCCTGGAGCACGTTTATTTTTTGTCATTTTGAAGAAATTAGCGCGATTTTTTTACCATGCTGATTTGGTTAACTGTGAATTTACCGTGTTCAAACAATCGTAATGCACATCCTGGTCTAATTAGTCAGGTTGAATAATTTACCTTTCTTTGTCTCGAGTTATTCAGGGATGCAATTTTAGAATTGCACAAAACAGTTTTTTATGAATACGCACCTAACGCAAAACATTCAAGGTTCGCAGACTCGCGTCGGTCAACAGCAGCTGGCATTGAAAACAGAGATTAATGCTTAATGGTTCAAGGGACGGAATAAATTAGTATTTCAATGAAAACGGTTTGCAAATAATATGGAAATCAGCGTCATCGCGTCTCCAATCTGTCCCTGAATTACTTCAAACTGAAACGATTAAAAAGCTGGTGGAACAATAATATCAATATTAATAACAATAATAATGACAACGATATTGATGATGATGATTAGAGTGCGGATTTTACGTGCAAGTACTAACTTTTTTCCTGAACGTATTATGATTAGGAATCTTACAGAAAAGCGTTTTAATTGCATTTGGAATTATTTGGACATCATTTTTGTGTACGTTTTTGTATGTTTTTTGGGCTAATTTTAGCAAGTAAAGTTGCGCACAAAATGCACGTAAAATCCGCACTCTAATGATGATGTTGATAACGCGTGCGAACGCAGTCGGAAACCGAGACGCGTTCCAAAAGGGACTTCACCGTCGAAATGGGAATCCTGGTAAAATGTTTAATGATAGTATTGATTCACGTACCCAACACAACACGTGCGGTGTTCGCAAATTACTCGGTGCAAACGGAAACAGGTTTTTAAAATAATAATAATAATAATAATAATAATACAACGTCCACCGTTTCCGACCAAGTCGGAAACAACCTGCGACGAGGTTTTCACGTCCCCGCGTCCTGCGAGGAAAAAAAAGACCTCACTTCGCAAATGCCTCGGGTGGAATTCCTCCTCTCGCCTGCAAATACAAAAAAACCCAAGATTCACACGTGTTTGAATTTTGTTGAAAAAGTAACTTCACACGGAAGAATCATCTTTCAAATGAACAAATTCCAATTACTGTCTAATGTTTCCCGAGTATTAATTGATTTCATGAAATAACTTTGCCAAAAAGGCCTATTTGTAATAAAAGATACCCTGATCTATTCGATGTTTTTTTTTCCAGTATCGGAAAAGAAAAGATTACATAAGTAAACGCTGGGCACTTATTCGGTTTCGCAGCTTATTGTTATTCATAAAGTGGTTTCCCCTGTAATGAATTAATGCGCTTAAAATCGCGTCCGATTTCCCCGAACTGTTAAGATGGCGAATTAAGCAGCGTCATGAAAGATTTCAAGACGCGAGTGCCAAGGTTGCCCGGTTTGACGCTGCGAAAAATCCGATTGAAGATCATAAAAACAGTTCGGAAACGCATCCTCACATGCAACTCCGAAAAGACGCTCGCCGACTTATCGTAGTCCCAGTTGTTGTCCATCAAACACCTGCAAGGCAATCAAAAAGACGTGAGGAAACGAAACGAAAGAGCAATAAAAATATGTCAAACTTGGGGCACTTAAAAAAATACAACTGAATTACTTCATAGCCCATTCGGCGTTCATTCCGGACTGGAGCGCGAACGCGGCTATCATCTGCTGGTGGCGGTCGGCCCCCTCGGCGACGGACCCGAGATGCGGCGACGACTTCGCGAGCTGGTTCTGGGGAACGGGACTCGAAGACGGTGTCGGTGCGGGAGTTTTGAAAGCAGCCTGCGATTTTAGGGTAAAGATTTTCAATAAAATCTTCATCTTAAGCTGGGTACACACTGCAAGCGAACGAATGAGTTCGGCCAACGAATGGGTTTGGCCAAATATTATCGCCTGTTTGGCCACGTCCAAATAGATTCGTGAGGCAAAACTTGCTTGGTGTCTACACCAAACAAACGAATTCTTTTGCAGCCATTCGATGCTGCACTTGCGCGCCACGCCGTCCACACGTAAAACCGGCCGAACAGGTTTGGGCGAATGTTCGCCCTCCCTTCCCTTTGAAGTACCGCTTCCCGAGCGAACCTTGCCGAAAGCAAACGACTTCGCCCGAAGGCATTCGTTCGGCCGTACACATTGCACCGAACGAACGACTTCGAACCAAGTCGTTTGCCTTCGTTGGCTAGTGTGTACCCGGCTTTAGGCTCCTTTCACAAGGGACACTCGGTGTACGGCCACTGCATTTCGAGCGACACGAGATACGTGTTTCCGTAGTACAGATGATCATCTAATACTTTGCGGGACTACCTTTGGCTTTGTTTAATGCCTTTACTCTGTTTGGCGCGCTCCACGTGTACTTCACGTTCGATACCATATATCTTTACGGGATTTGTATACAGGGTCTTTCTTTTAAGACGCAACGACGGACAACGAGATTTGCCCAGTTTGCAGTTTTCCCAACATGGCACCACTGCGTTTCTATTGATGAATTACGTCCATTGTTGCGTCTTAAAAGAAAGACCCCGTATAGGAAACACTAACGTGCTCTACGTTTTATTCACCGACTAGTTTCAGCCTACTACTTTCGGCTGTCATTTTTATTTTATTTTATTTTATTGCATCGAGGTCTATGGGTCGTCATTATTGATTAAAACGCTAATAAAATAAATTAAAACAGGAATATACTGTTACGCGATATTTCGGCGTTGGTTTCGAATTTTAGAAGTTGGGGAAATGAAGTAAAAGCAAAATAATAAAAGAAAGTGCAATTTTTACACTGGGAAATCACCTCGAAAGGAGGCCAATTAAGTGTCCCGTGCGAAAGGAGCCTTACCCGAGGGAAGGGACGCGCAATACCGACCTTCACTTGATCTCCGTTCGCGTTCGTAACAAACAGCATTTCGTTGATTATACAGATCCTACGCAAAAAGACGAAAAACATAAAAAGCAATATCAACATCACGCGTACGTTCAAACGCGTTCGCGTTCGAGTAATAATAATTCCCGGGATAATTACGAGCACTAAATAGACACTTGGGACTCGCAGTTAACGCGCGCGCCATAACTTCGTTATATCGAGAATCACATTGCGACAGTATTAACGGACTTATAACCCCCCCAAGTTCTGATTGACACTGGAAACTCAATTTTGAAACCGGATCTTCGCTCGAGACCTTGGCTGTCCTAATTACCCCGACGATGTTTCCGATTATTGAACCGAAAACCAGTTGGGGAAAACGAAGGACAACGATTTTGAACTCGGAACGTACGAGTACGTTGCGGAATTAAAGTAAAAGGTCTAAAGTACGTAGAGAAATTGGTAACTTGAACTTAATTTGACTTAATTAATTAATGGCTTTTCGGTTTGAACCGTTACTCTCATTACCCGGTTGCGCGCGGAGCCATGACGAACACGCGGTTGAAAGACCGGATGAAGGACGTCGAGTGTTTGTTATCCGCTGCTGAAAGAAACCAGAAATAAAAACTCGGAACAGTTTGTCGCGCCCCCAACCGCGTCCGGTCTCGCACGTACTTTCTTTGAAAACTCCGTTCACCGACACGGTCACGAGAGAAGACTGCAAAATGGAAACAAAAAGAAGAGACGGGATAAGAATCCGCGGAAAAAAAAAACACCGGAGAGATTCAAATCGGCTTTTAGCTGACCGATGCGTGCGTCACGTCGATGGAAAAGGAGTTGGGATCGTGTTCGGACTGCGGCAGTCGCATGAGGACGGCGATGATCTTCTCGCGTCCCTTGTTCAAAAGTTTCCCTCGCTTCGCTGAAACGAGAAACCCAAAAAACAAAATGAATGCCTTCATCGCTAAACCGCAACTCCGAAGACATTACCCGAATCCTTCACTCGCATCAAGTTCCGGCTGTCCGTGAAGTAATCTTGAAGATTCGATCCTCTGCGGGGGAAACAAGGCACGTGTTTACCGATTACGAGTTTTAAATGGGGTTAAAATATATATATATATACTTCGTGAGGAACTTGTGAGATGTTAGGGACATGACAGCGTTCTCGTGGTACGCGTCGATCAGACCGAGTTTGTTGGAAGAATCGTAGAGCGTGAAATATCTGCGAACGAGGGTGTCGGTTACAAAAAGAACAAGTTGCGTTTCGGAAAATGCAAAACAAAGACGAGGCGGAGAAACTGACTGTTGAAGGAACGGGATGACGATCGCTCTCGCGTCCTCGTTGGCAAAGAACGAACTCTTGGAATCGAAAGGAAAACAAAACGAGATAAATAAAATCCGAATCCGCACGAGTGCAATTTCCAGACAACTTCAATCGGGTGACCGTTTCATGAAACGCAAATTCACGGTTGCAAACTGAAAACTACGGCCGAAATATCCTCCAATATTTAATCTTTCCGGAGGATCGCAAGAAATCCGACCGTTACGATTGGAATAAGCAACATACCGTAATAAGGATCATTAAAATTTACCAAATAAACCAATAAATTTGAGGCTTTTCTTTCTTGTTTGCGCGTGGGAATTACCGTTTCAATCGTATCAATTGAACTCGTAAATTATTCACGCGAAACGCGGATTAAAATCACTAGTATTAAAGTCGACTGGAAAAATGAATCAACCGTTGTTTGTTTGGCGTCGAGAAGCCGCCGAGAAAAGAAATTCATCTTTTCCAAATTTCAGTTTTAAATTGCACATAGCGGGGAATAATGTACATGCTTACAACGCAATTATTCTTACATCGAGTATTCTTATAGCGAGTTTTCTCTGATAGGAATTTTTTAACATTTACTTGTTGCAACCCTGAAATTTGCCTTCGAACACCTTATCCTTGGACAAACCTGGGAAGTCGGCAACGAGATGATGCTGTTGCCCAGCGCGAACTTCACCGACGGCGGAAGAACCACTCCATCCTAATCGAAAAGACGAAAACATCTTCATTAAGACACCACGCGCGTGAACTCGTCGCGAATCGCATTCGACAAACAAAGTAACTAAACTAACCAGCTTCAGTAAGTTGGGGAACTTGTGTCTGACGTCACTGCGAAGAACAACGCATCACGCACCAGTACGGCCAAAGACAAAGCGGTCATTGCAATTGCGCACGCGTTACCCCCAAAAAAACAAAAACCGGCCAGCGAAAGCACAAACCTCGAGAAAATTTAACATTTTGCATTCGTAAAGCGGGAAATTTCCAGTTCCTTTTCACAACCCCCAATAACCCTTTTCCGTTTTTTGACACCACGTTCGTATACGTTGATCGGTCCGATTTGGTTTTCCCAAGCCGATGTCGACAACGTTACAGGAAAAAAAGCAAGGTTTACGCAAAGCGGAAGAAGCGGAGACCGCCGAAAGATTTTAATATCCGCGTTTGCAAGAACGCAGCTGAAATTTTCCAACCGCTGCGCGGATGACGAGGGTTTCCCAAGTCGGTACAAGACTTCCTTTTTGTTCTGCGGTAATCAATTTGGATTTTGCGGATCCGACGCGAGGGAAACGGCGCAACGCGTTCGCGACGAACTGTTGCTCGGCGGACGCGAGAGAAAAATAACTGGAGATCCCCCGAAACGCAAAACACAAAAACACGTTCAGGGATCTCGCGTCTCTCGCAACACGACGGTAGAAGTTGCACGCGAGGTAGACGCAAGTCTTATCTACCGGGTCTTTCCGTACACGATGGTCGCGTCGTATTCCGGTATATCGCCAACTTGGCGTATTTCTGTCGGCTTTGCCCGAGACCTGGTGGCATGTGAGCCGTGCTTTCGTTCGCATCTCTCGGGGAGTTTCAACCCGATTCCAGAAAATAATAACTCGGCAACGGACTCAACACCCGTCTTAGGTCATCGGTGCAAGATCCGACGTAGAACATTCGGTCAACCGTCTTGGTTTCGTATCGCCGTTGACTTTCGAGTGGACGCAACAACAGCAACAAAAAAAACGATGCACCGTTTCCCTCGCATTCAACTGCATCGCAACATTCTCGTCTCGATGAAATTGTCAATTTACGTGTAATGCAGAGACGAGAAGAATTCCTTTTAGAGTTTGGCTAAGAATCCCTCAAACACCATCGCAGCGTGTCATTAGAATAAATTTCAAAATCTTTAAATCGGAGCGGAATAACGATAACACGCTTCTTCCGCGCAGTAAAACTTGCAGATTGGAAATAAAAACTCCCGAAGAGGGACAATTCAGGTAGCTTTTCACTTTCCGCTTCACGAAAGCGCACAATTCCCGTTGTAGCCGAGAAGAAAAATATACGAAATCAAAAGGTCTCCGGAGCTTTGAGACTCGTAGAAACCGTTAAGACGGTCTGTTTACGAATTTCAAGTCTCGAGTTTTTGCAAAGATGGAATCGGCAGAAGTTAGAAAGAGTTATCGCGTAAGCTGGCCCGCTTTTTTTTTTGTTCCCCTCGACTTTTACGCCGCCCGTCAACCACCTCCGGCTCTCCTGCGGGCACGCAAACCCCGCGGCATTGTCACGACATTTCCCCACCTGATGTAGTTAGCGCCGGATCTGTCCTTGTAATTCACGCATACGGGGTTACCGTCCAACGAGAGTTCCTCCAAATCCCAGCTCTTGATCCGATCGAGCTCGGACAGTCGGTTCAACTACGGAACAACAAGACAACAACCTTTCACCGTTTAGTACAGCCTCATAAGACTACCGGGTTGCCACGGATGTTTAATTTGGGAATTCCCTGATCATTTCAAATTTCCCCTGATTTTCAAAGACTTCTAATCATGATACAGCATAACTACGATTAACGGATCTTAACCCACCCCATTACATTCTTCATTTGGAAAATCATCAATTCAGAACATTTATTTCGCATTATACCAAAAAATAACACGGAAACACGTCTAGCATTGTAGTTAGGGCTCGTCCATAAATCGTTTTTGGGGTGGGCGTTCATTAGGAGGAGGCGTTTACTTCCCAAATTTTGTTTATTACTGCTGTTTTTTACATCTTTAGTTCCACAGAAAAGCTTCTTTTTGGCGTCATGGCTGAGAAATCACCGTTTTTAAGACGAACCAGGGATAAATATTATTGCTAAATGCACTGTAATATGTTTTGTAACGGATAATTGGCAGAACGAACACGTACAGCCAATAAAAACCGGTTGTTTCTCAAGGCGCTGTGATTGGCGTTCTTTGGAAGGAGGCGTTTATTTCACAAAAATTGTTTTAAGGGGTAGGCGTTCATTAGGAGGAGGCGCTTATAAGAGGGTTTGCGGTATTTTTGTGTACTGCATCAAATTTCATCCGCGCAATGTAATATTAAATAATCAGCACCGATAATGTCCAGTTAGCTTTATTGCAGCACTTCGACCATAGCACATTCTTCCCATGGCTGCCTCAGCCATTCACCCAAATCTGCAATTACTTCAACACCACCTTCATTGCTGTGATTGGCCAAGGAAGAAAATTTTCATCTCTTTTTTTTTTAATACATACTGGATTTTAAGTCAATCTGTTGAAATTTGGAAACATTGATGAGAACGTCTAAAGTCGAAGCAAATATTGAAATTGTCGTTGGTTTTTTTTCTTTACGATTATGAGAATATCGCACGGAGATAAAAATAGATGAATCCTTTCCCTCGTAAACAATAAAAGGTACACAAGTCCTTTTTATTAATCGGCCAACTAGTAAAATAAGGGAACACGAACCTGGTTCTTGGCAAGAAGGAGAACTTTCATGTTCGGGGTCTTAGTGGCCAGCGCGTTGAGACAGAGCAGCGAGCCGATCTTGTTATCCGACAGATCCAAGCCGATAATCTGCGAGGAGAAAAGTTACCACCAAAAATGACAGTGGCGAAAGGAGCCTTAAAAGCCTCGACTTACGTCCGGCACGCTCTGCACGACCATATCGGCGATCTTCTCGAACACGTTGTGTCGACACAGCGGAGCGAAGATCCCTTCCCTCGTCAAAACTACCCAGGGAAAACGACACGCGCGGTTGTTTACAAGTAATTCCTTCCTTTCTACATTCTCTTTAAGAATTCAACTAAATACTCACTTGGATTCGAAGCGAATCTGCTCAGATCCAGAGCTTTCGTGTGAGCGTTGTACAAAGTGCCCATCGCTTCCTGAAATGTGGGACAGAAAAAAGGCTTAAGAAAGATTAGTCTTAACGTGCGGTGATCGGCCATCTCACCTTGATCTTCTCGATCATCGCCTCGTCCAAGATAACTTGCGGCGGCGGACAGTACCTCACGATGACCGACATCTTTTGGTTTCAAACGCAACACGATTAGGAAAGGATCAATCAGTCTGCATTATTACACGGGCAACTTTTACGTTTCTTCCGTTGGGGAACTCGATCTTCCTGTCTAACCTTCCGATCGCGTGAGCCGTCGTGCGATCCTCGACGTAGAACACGGCCGCGTTGCCTTCCGTGTGATACTGCGAGTTTCAAAAAAAAAGCAAAGCCGTGTATTTTACGAAGAGAAACCTCACCGGCAAATTTAGAAAATGGAAACGTGCCTGGACGGGAACGAAGGGGACCTCGCAGAGCGCGGTCATCTTCCCCACGATTAATTTCCTATCGACGTTCGCTCCGTACGGAATCTGGAACCGGACACGTCAACGCGATTTAAATGCGCTGTACAAAGGACACCAACAAAAATAAAACCACCCGTTTCTCTCTATTTCATCCGTACCAATATTTTGTTCCACGTCAGCTTCGAGGAGTTTGTCCGATGCGACGAATCGTTTCTGGACGCGTTCTGAGAATTATGCCAGCCGCCGGATCCTATTCAAACGCGCGGTTACCAAACAAAACACAAAAAATAAATAAACCAAAACGGTGCAATCGCAATTAAGGAGCAGATCGCACGGTAGAAACAGCGACTCGCTTAACGAGCGTTGTTTTGCAGATACAGTTCAGCCGAGTTTATTTGATGGTTAATAGTTTCAATTGTGGATTCAATTCAGTGTTTAGTTCAATTGTGAGTTGTATTTAGTATTCATTAGCTCAGTTTTAGATTGTATTTAGTGTTTAGTTCAGTTATGGACTGTATACTTAGTGTTTAGTTCAATTTGTTGAGTGTATTTAGTGTTTAGTTCAATTGTGGATTGTATACTTAGTGCTTAGTTCAATTGTGGATCGTATTTAGAGTTTATTACCAAAATTGTGGATTGTATTCAGTGTTTAGTTCAATTGTAGATTGCATTTAGTGTCCAATAGCTCAATTGTGGGTTGTATTTAGTGTCTAATAGCTCAATTGTTCAATGTATTTAGTGTTTAGTTCAATTGTAGTTTGCATATTTGGTGTTTAGTTCAGTTGTGAATAATTGCATTTAGTGTTTAGTTCCATTGTGGATTGTATTTAGTGTCTAATAGCTCAATGGTGAGTTTCTTTAGCGTTTATTAACGCAATTGTTGATTGCATTTAGTGTTTAGTTTGGTTGTAGATCGTATTTAGTGTCTAATAGCTCAATTGTGGGTTGTATTTAGTGTCTTATTAGTTCAATTGTTGATTGCATTTAGTGTTTAGTCCGATTGCAGATAGTATTTAGTGTCTAATAGCTCAATTGTTCAATGTATTTAGTGTTTAGATCAATTGTAGACTGCATTTAGTGTTTATAAGCTCCATTGTGGGTTGTATTTAGTGTTTATTAGTGCAATTGTTGACTGCATTTAGTGTTTAGTTTGGTTGTAGATCGTATTTAGTGTCTAATAGCTCAATTGTGGGTTGTATTTAGTGTCTTATTAGTTGAATTGTTGATTGCATTTAGTGTTTAGTCCGAATGTAGATAGTATTTAGTGTCTAATAGCTCAATTGTTCAATGTATTTAGTGTTTAGATCAATTGTAGACTGCATTTAGTGTTTATAAGCTCCATTGTGGGTTGTATTTAGTGTTTATTAGTGCAATTGTTGACTGCATTTAGTGTTTAGTTTGGTTGTAGATCGTATTTAGTGTCTAATAGCTCAATTGTGGGTTGTATTTAGTGTTTAGTTCGATTGCAGATCGTATTCAGTGTCTAATAGCTCAATTGTTCCATGTATTCAGTGTTTAGTTCAATTGTTGATTGCATTTAGTGTTTAGTTCAATTGTAGATTGCATATTTAGTGCTTAGTTCAATTGTGGATTGCATTTAGTGTTGATTTAGTTCAAATGTTAGTTTATTGGTTAATTAGCGGGTTCGGCACGGATCGCTTAAAGAAAAGTTAAAGAAAAGCAAGATACCCACCTCGTCCTTTGCCACTCTTCTTGTACGGATTGCTAAAACACAAATCACAAAATTGTTTTTCATAGGGTTGAAGAAAGACAAACAACCAAAAAACATTTCCCGCTTTTATTCCTGTGTCTTAATTATACTTACAATCTGGATTGTTCACCCCTGGAATGATGCCCAGCGTCCATTTGGATGTCGCCATCGTCGTCCAGTTTCATACCGGACCGTGAGAAATTGCGGCTGTGATGATCTGTGAAAGCAATTATTTTAGATTTTAAAATAAAACGAAAATTAGGTTTTTGAATTTGAAATTTTCCCCATTAAAAAAAACAAAAACAACTTACCACCTCTTGAATGGTATCGCTGATTATTAAATCTGGCTCGTCCTCTTCGGCTTGTAAAGCCTGATTTGCCTCCACCACCTCCTCGATCGTCATGCTCTAGGAAAAAATAAAACAAAGATGGATGATGAAAATGGCAAACAGCAAAAATGGCGACATCCACCGCATTTCTCACTTTAAAAACCTCTTAATGTTCGCGAAAAACGACGGAAAACCTTCCAATATAATAGCCAATACGTCTACATTTACAGCCATGCAACGGAAACAAACGAATAAAACGATTTACCGATGTAAGACTTGCCGATATCACGTGAATTCCACGCCATTTTCGCTGTATTCAACAGGAAATGGACATCCGATAACGTCGATATCGTCGGCGCACGTATCGATATTTTTTTAGGAGGAGCAGAAGCGAAGTGTCGTTTCTGATAGGCTAATTCACGACGGTTACGTCACTGTAAGCCAATCGTGCGCGACCTCTGAGCTCGACCTCGTCAACGCCTTTTTTTTGGGCGTATCGTATCGATGCTTATATATGGAGGCTTTTATCGACAAGTATCGAACGTCTCAGACCATACCGAATTTTATGCAGTAGTATCGAAACGCCCCATCCCTTGCGTTATTAGAGGATAGAGCTGGTGTAAAGTTGTAACGTAACGTATCAAATTGTCTCAGCCCTTTCATAAAGCTTGTTTAAGTTGTATCGAAACGTATCAACTACTATAAAGTAGCATCGAAATGTCCCATCCCATGCATAGAGCTGGTGTAAAGCGTGTATCGAAATGCCTCAACTCTTTCATAGAGCTTGTAATCAACGTTGTATCGAAACGTATCGACTATCATAAAGTAGTACCGAAGTGTGTCAACTCTTTCATAGAGCTTGTAATCAAAGCTGTATCGAAACGTATCGACAATCATAAAGTAGTACCGAAATGCGTCAACTTTTTGATAGAGCTTGTAACCAAAGTTGTATCGAAACGTATCGACTATCATAAAGTAGTACCGAAATGCGTCAACTCGTTCGTAGAGCATGTAATCAAACTTGTATCGAAACGTATCGACTATCATAAAGTAGTACCGAAATGTTTCAACTCTTGCATAGCCCTCGTGTTAAGTTGTATCGGAACGTACCGAATATTTGTGTACATAGTATCAGAACGTATCGACTATTTGTATACCAGTATCAAAACGTATCGACTATTGCAAAGTGTACATAGTGGTATCGAAACGTCTCAAGTGGTGGCGTGAAGATGTATCGAAACGTATCGACTCTGCACAAAGTTGTGTATCGACACGACGAAAAACCGTATTACGACATATCGACTCGATTTGAAGCCGTATCGACACTGTTAAAAGCTGTATCAGGTAGTATCGACCCTGCGTTATGCCAATTACGCTCTATAGAAACCAAATCTTTAATTTTTGTTGCATCAATAAGCACATTTTAACATGAAAAAATAGAGGATTCGACATGAATATACAGCGTAGTAAATGATGAATTAAATAAAAACGATAAAATGAAATAATTGTTGTAAGAAAAATACGTAAAAGTTTCGCAAAAACTATCTTTTATAGTGTACGCAGTTTATTTTCCGTACAGCAACAAGCCAATATAACATCTTCCCAATATATTTTAAATATATAGTTTTTAAAACTTCCAGTTCTCGCGGTTAATATAAAAATCTTTTTTTAACTTACGGAACATCTTCTCCGCGATACTTAAATATCTCACGTCTCCTCGACTTCTTGCGAATAAACGCCATCCGTCTTGCGCTGCAAAATCCGGTCGCATTTCGGACACGGCTGGGAACTGGTCATGCAAGCCGCATGATAAACCGCAAGGCACCGGTTACACTGCACGCATCACCATTAAGAAGTTACAAGGGAAAATGTTGGAACAAAATGTGACGATATTTAAGAATTTCATTACACTGCTTCGCAGTAGTAACTGCTCAAATGTGGTACCATTACAAGTTGAGAAGTTGGCAAGAGTTACCAACCTTGTACGTTATGTCCAACTCGAACGGGAATATTACTTTGGGAATCTTGCATATCTCGCAGATGAAACCCTTCTGACTGCACAGCGCGCAGTCTTGAACGTGTTTCGCCGCGAAACCGATCGCCGGTTTCAGGAACTGGGCCAATGCTCCGGTTGAGATTTGCTGCAAATCCTGTTATTTATAATCGGCGAATTGAAAAAGATGACCGGGTACTAGTAGGAAAAGGCGGAATCGGTTGTACGTATACTATGTAATACGAACCGCGAGCGAATAGAGGTGCACGTGCTCGTAAAGGTACTCGCGAGGCCAGATGCGTTTCCGCAGATCTTCGGCCACGGACTCGCGGCACGTGAAAAGGTAAGCCCGCAGGTAACCCAGCTGCGTTCTCAAAGCCTGGCGTAAACGAACAGCGAAAGTAAGATCGGTAACTCAACATTTTCATACCTAAAAGAGTGGCCAGAAAATTACGACCCCCCTGACATTTTTCTGGAAATTAGCATTGATTTCGCTGCAGTTGGTATATGTATACGAGAAGAACTTTGTGAATGTATAATAGTTTAAAGCGGTAAACAAGTTTGGTTCAAAAAAATAGCGAATATCGAGTCAAACGAGCGCGAAGAATGGACTGCATTGCTCCGAACTGATTACTGCGTTTGACGATTAGTTCAAATTAGAACTTTGAAGAGGACATTGAGATGCGGTCCTTCTCTCGCAGTTATTAAACACGCCACGAGTTATAATTTGACAGCTAGTTTCGACTCGTCGGTGCGTCATCATCAGGTCAAAAACTTACGGGCCAACTAATTATAGCGGTACATCTTCCGCTTATAGGTTCTTCACTGCGAATAAAGCAATATACGTACATAAATTAGGTTGTGCTTTATTGGTTTTTACAACGTCACTCTAGGCGCAACTCCGCGTTCAAGGAGTCCTCTTCAATGTACTAATTTGAACTTTTGCAAAGACGCGCAACGCAAATACCATTATCTCGGCTGCTTCGTCCACAACCTGGTAAAGTTTGGGGTTTTGTTCGTGCACATTGAACAGCGGTTCTTGCTCCATCTGCTGCAGAAATATCTTGGTGTGCTTCGCGACTGCAAATCCCAAACTATCATTAAGCAGGAATTAAACATCACACTCGCTTGTCTTTTCCTTTTTTTTCTTTTTAAAGTGCACCTTTATATTTCCTAAAATCCCAGTTGTGTATTACTTTGGCCGGCACGATACTTTCCTCGTTCTCGTGGCACTCGTGGCAATAGTAGCAACCGTCGTACGCGCAGACTCGAGCCTTGCCGTAAACTGAAGACGGCCGGGGAGGACAAAAAAAGGGGGGTTGCTTACGAAACATTTGAAACCAAAACTACCCGCATGGCACCACGTACTCATGCCGATGGGCCGGCCGCATCCTTTGCACTGGTAGTTCTGCGAATCCAATCCGGTTTCAGGGCAGAGTTTGCCGAGGATCGCGAACAGCCCTCGAGTCCTCTGCGATAAATACTGATCATTATAGCTCTCATGCCTTCGCAGTGACTTGGAGATTTGTTTTCGGATCAATCGATCTGCGCTTTTCATTCTGTTTCCAAATTTAATTGAGTTTTCAAGAAATCGGTCTTCTAAGAAACTATACCTCGTATATTTTTAGACTTACAGGGTGTACAAAAAAGTGTCGTTCTATGTTTCACTGCTCACAAAACTCTTGAAAAGCGTGATAGACACATACTTATTTTTTTCGAGGGAAACATTACGTCCTTGCGTCATTTATTATGAATGTGGTCACCATTTCTTGCGCGCGGCAGGTCGAAACGGAACTCAACCTCTCTCCATGTTCGTTCCAGGGTGCTGATGTTATTGTTTGCAATGACAGCCTGCTTGTCGCCCGGTGGCTTTGGTTAAACTCGTTTAATAAACAACTAAGCTGAGGTTTAAAGCTTTTACAAGTTTGATTATCAAAACTGAGAAGATCAACGATGCGAACGTAAACTGACAGATTCTTTAAAACGGCGTCTCCATTGAACGTAAGCTCGGATAAGCGTGCGCATGATCTCAACTCTTCCTTCTCTTCTGACTCTCCTTTGTTGTCTCTCCCCTTTTTATACTTTTCTCCTGCGTTCTCATTGGCCCCGTTTGAACCGGAGGACAAAGGAGGTTCGGTGCGAGTCCGGTTGCATGCACTGCTTACAAGCCGTAATTCTTACATTTAGGTTCTTCAAGGTTTTGGACAGGGGATTTTAAAACACAATCTTTAACAAAACCCCAACAGGAAAAAATCGAGTGGTGTGATATCAGGAGATCGTGAAACATAGAAAAAGACTTTTGGTACACCCAGTATTTCCAAATCCCCATTTGAGTGTTTCACGATAATATTTTAAAACTATTTCATAAATTCTTCCCCGAGTTCTTCTAAATTTTCATTCCCCAAGAAATTATATCGGATAATTTCCCGTAATTTGGCAAATATTTTCCCCTGCTTCCAGCAACAAACCCCGTGAACTCGCCTCGTCCGCGTGCTCGGACGTAACGAAGTAACTACGCGGTATGATCTCGAAATCCGTCGCTTGCGTCGCGTCCGTTTCTTCGGGTGAAGTCTGCGGAAAAGACAATATAGTACTTCTGTAGTAAACCGATTGCGAATGGGGAAACAAAAAACATCAGACGGAAAGATACTTGAGATTCCCTATCGTGGCACCGCCAAGTCTGCGGCGCGACGCTGTCGAACATGTGATTGAAGTTGGGAGTTCGGATCACCGTGCCGTCCAACGTGTTGTAACTGTGCAGCAAAGCCTTGTAACTTTCTGCAAATATACATTCAAATTCCCGTCATTCCCTACCAAATGTCTTATTTCTAAAAGCTTCACGGGAATAACAAACCTGGATCGCCGGGAGTTGTTACCGTTCCGGTCGTGGAAACGCTCGAGCAACCTGTGTCGTCCATCATCGGCGAAGACCAACCGGTCATCACCAATAGGCTGTTCCCAATGTCTGGCACATCCGGGTCCGCATCGGTAGCTAGGGCGCTTCCGCTTAACTCGCCAACATCGTCGGGTTGACAAGGCGGCGAATCTTGCGGATCGGGAAGCATCTGCGGCGGCATCGGCGGAGGAGGATCGGGGCACGAGCCTTGGCTGGAACATTCTTCCGCGTTCTCGGCCAAAGTCGACGGCCGGTGTATTATTTCCGGTTCCGGTCGCTTGGCCGAGTCGGTTGCGGGTCTCGGTCTTCGACTGCAGGACCCTTCGTTGCCTTCGTCGTCCAGACAAGACGCTACGAAAGCGAGTCGTTACGGTTCAAAATACGACTCTTTATTATGTTACCCTATTATATTCGGGATGATTCAGAAATCGAACGGGGAGATAAAGTAGGACGTCAACGTCAACGTGACTAAAATGGATGATGTAGGCTGTGTTACATGCCTCTATTCTTGACCACAGCTCTTTTATAACCTAGCTTCCTCCGGCCATGCGCCCAATTTCATTGGACTAATTGTCACCACGTACCGTTAAATAAATGGGCCACATTGGCCACGGGCAACTTTTCCTAGTATTACATATCAACACCGCAGCGACATAACATTGTTCTTTATGAGAGACTGTGACCTCTTCGGGTCCCACTGGTGAGCAACGACCACACACAGTGCGGTTGAAAGAAGAGGTTCTGCAGTTAAACTTATAAACCTTACAGTTAAGTTGATGTGGCAAAATTTACTGATGACGTTTCATCTGAAGTGACGTAGGCATTGATGTCACTAAAGTACACTCGAACCTCTACAATCAGAACGCCCATCGGGCCAGACTTTTTGTCCGGGTTATAGATGGATCCGGCTTACGAAACTCCCTCCGTAATCCGGATAGGTACGAAATGAACACGAAATGTTCAAACAACATTTGCGAACTTTATCTGTTAGTAAATTTATTTATGAACTTTATTTGTGCACCGCAACATTATTATAACAACCTGAGGGGACATAATCTTCACGCGTCATTTCCAAAGCCTGAAAATTCTGTTATTATGGTTTGCCGGGCCGCAGATTTCTCCCTATATAAAAATTTCCCGAAGACGTTAGTCGGATTACGGAGTTGATATAAGTATGTTCGTCCGATACGCGGGGACCGGATTATAGAAGTTAATCAATAGAGGCAAGTTCCGGGGATCCAGATTACAGAGGTTCGAGTGCAGTAAGACCTGACAATATCAAAAGTTACCGATGTCGAGGCCGGTGACGACCGGCTCGGGCGCGACGGGATAGGTCCATAAGCCGGAAAAGGACAGAGAGCAGAGGCCCCAAACGTTCAGCAGGTGCGAATTGCAAGCCAACTTGAACCGCAACACTCCAAGTCCTGCGTTCAAGCGCAAAAAATTGTACGTAAGTATATACTTTGTATTTCTTCCTCAGAATAATTCAACGCAACACCTTCGATGTACTTCCTAACGATATCCGGTTGTTCCGCGTCTCGCAAATACGCGCTTGCCTTGTAATAGTACCTGCTTTGCACGTACAAGACAAACAATTAAAATTCCATTTACAATTTTAGCGCAGTTGCATAAACTAAATTACTCGGTTTTCCCCCAGCCCAAAAATTTTGAACCTACAGTCCTCCCTCGTTAATCCGGCAGATATGGGACCAGAGCACTGCCGGATTACTGGAAATTGACTAATAATGACGAATTTTAACAGCAGAAACTACGTATTATTGTACACGTGCATGTTACACATTTGTATTGAAGGTTGAAGAAACGAGGCTTGTCCAGAAAGTAAGAGTACTCGATTTTTATATTTTTTTTAAGAGACAATTTATTTGAAAGGGCCGGGTAATTATCGAGGGAGGACTGTATTTAAAGCCTGCGTATCTGTTTTTAAATGTGCATTAAACTTACAACATGTGAAGGACTTAAAAAAGGGGGTTAAACACTTATCACGTGTGAAATTTTGACCGCAAGAACAGTATATACGCAACTCTAAAGACGATTTGTCGGCAACCATGATCGCGAGGTAACTTTCCAGGAGGCCGTCGTTCAACGCGATCCGTATCCAAGCCTAGGAGATTCACAAGATTACAATCCCCCAATTACAGTCTTCTTATGTACAGAATTCCAACTATCGCTCGGGTATATACAGGGTGTTTCCTGTAACCCGAGATAACTCGGAATCTCGCGAAATATGTCTCGCACAAATAAATGTCTGAGGTGAGAAGTTACTCATTGTAAGGGCTTAACCCCTCCGTATGGGAACCCCCAAATTGATTTCTTGGTGGAATCTGAAAGTATATTCAAAAATAAGTAACATTTATTAGAAACAATTTCTCAGAATCATAGCAGATGGCACTGAAATCAGTGGAAATCCGTCGCGCTCCGCTTTCCGCAGGCGAGAACAGGTTCGATAGACATTTCTTCGCGCCGCGAGACGTATCTCGCGAGATTCCGAGATGTCCCAGGTTACAGGAAACACCCCGTATACGTACCCGGCATCTTCCGATATCCGTGCTTATGCGGCTCAGCCGGTTGATCTGCGAAATCAAATCTTTGTGCGAAAAGACGAGAAGAAACGGCCAGCAATTCTACAAAAAAAAAAGGAAATATTTAAACGCCGAATAATATTTCGGAATTACAAACGAAGTACCGGTTGGGGAAGTTTATCGTGTTTTGCCGACAAAATGGCAGATACCTGCGGAATATAAAATTAATTATATATACAAACACTTTATTAATTATAATGGCAGGAAAAAAAAACACACAGAAAAATTCAAAAATTGCCTTTTCAAAAAAGGTATCCTTCAAGCCGTGAATGAATATTGCTTCAATGTAGTTGCAGACGTGGTCGGAACAGTCATCACTGTGTAATTAAATAAAATAAGAAATTATACTTACTTAAATCTTAAATGAAAGTGTCTTAATTTTCTAATTAATATATTCCAATTTTTTTGAATTTGTTAATGAAGAAAACCTGTGGATGAAGTCATCATTGTTGATATGTCTTTCTTGAAGACCTTTCACAGCTTGCCCTAAGCCCTGGGTTAAGTAATCCTTGATGGACAGTTCTCTACTCATGTCTTCTGGATGCAATGGCGACGATTGAGCTGCAAAATTGGTGAAATTATGCAATTTATACGCAGCAATTTAGTAGTTTTTATTATTATTATTATTACCTCGTCGCCATGGCAAGTTGCTCATCTTAATTCCCCGTTACCTTTTGCGTATAACTAATGGGTAAAACACGGCGCATCTTCATGGCGATCGCAATTTCGAAAAAATATCGAAACAGATGTTCAGTCCCAATCCCGAGATATGTACAGAATAAACAATGTAGCAGCGTAGGAGTATTCCGCCAGCTAAACACGATTTCGACGTCATCAATCTGCCTTCATCACAGACTCAAACCCGCGTTGCAACGTCATAAGAGTGCGCTCGTCCCTGATTGGCTGACGTGGAAGAAAAAGGTAGTTCCATTGGCATTGGCCTGGTTTCAGACGACTTGGCCACTTGTATCATCGAAAGGGGGCCAAGCACGTGACTCGCCAGTTCATTGGTTCCGCCATCTTTGTCTCCCTACTGCGCGTTTCACAATTAATTAAAACTTTTTTTATAGTCATAATTCCTTGCAAGTTGCTAAAATAAATACACTGAGCAGACCCAGTATTTATAAAAGCGCATAAAATACTTCATTGGGTATCGATTATTTAAGCAGGAACATAGCGGTTGGTTGCCCGCCATATTACTCCTCACCAAACGGCTAGGACGCAATTTTCTTAAACAACGCTAGTTGGTTACCAGTATACCAGGTGGCGTGTGGCCCGATATGCGAGTTTTTCCCCCACACGCCACCTAGTAGACTACATACGTATCATATAAAAAGGGGCGTACCCGAATGTTCCAGCCAATGAGGCGAGCCAACACGTAGCGTCGGGCGAAATGGGAGAGTAATCATGGATGACGTAACCAAGAGTGGCACCAATCACAACACGGCGGACTGGTAGGGAGATAGGGGAGATCGATGGCGTAACCAATGAACGAGAGGCACAAGCGTGGCCACTCGCAGCTCGTTTAAATCCCTCGATCGAGCGCCATCAATCTCCTTTTCCCGTTCGCAGACAATTCCGAGGCTTCGGGTCGAAGAGGAGCGGGTTACTATGGTAAAGGAAATCACTATCGACGGGAATGCAGTGTGAAACGATGGACAGCAACAATGAGGCGGAAGGAGGTGACCCGAGACTTCGAGAAGAAGAAATAAACCCTCGTCAAGGAATGGTCAACCAAGGTAAATAGGACTGCAATTTACGAAAAAAGTATCATTTTATGCAAGAGTTACAGTTATGACTAATGTGATAGAAATGACGTTTTGCCAGCTTTTGTATTGCGTGCAGCTGGCTGTCCCCTTAGGACATACAGGTTAAATCTTATATTTTTTTCCCCCTTTCCTTCTACACACTATACACAATCAATCCCTGTTTCCTGTCTTTGTTATAAACGATTATCCACGCAGACGATTGCATATTCAATGTGTACAAGTCTGTGAAATCAATGTTTAAAAGTGTGTTAAGAAATGAGAAGTTGGCTGGATGTAATTGAAGAGTCGAGGAATAGGTTAAATGTAAGAAATGTTATAAGAAAGTCAAATAAGTGTCTGAAATAGCTGGTTAAAGGCGACCTGACACTGCAGAACAATCACCTCAAAATAAGGAAACTACTTTTTGGATTTTTTGTTAAATCAAATTATCTTACGAGATATTTGGAGACAAGCCGGAGTATGGAAAGTATGGAAAGCCTACTTGCTCAAACCAGTATTGAGCACGCGTGCACGATCCGCCATTTTCCCTCGCGATTGCTCGGGCCTTTTACTGCTACGGATGGCACCCATACATGGAGAAATTTGACACTGA